>BMAV01011912.1:36957-53438 GCA_019973955.1 Trichonephila inaurata madagascariensis | reverse complement strand
GTGTGAAGGCGGATTGTCATACCGAGCATTAGGTCGTCACCTGCAACCTACAGACACAGCTGTGCAAAGGTGCTGGCAGCAATAGTTGCTGTGAGGAACTTATCGACGACATGAACGTTCTGGAAGGCCAAGATGCTCAAATGTGAGGCAAAATCGGATGATTGTTCGACAGGCCCGAACTGCTCCAACGGTATCATTATCTATTATTCAACATACTACATCCTCTTCACTACCCCCCGTGGTACCTTCCACCATTTCATGACCCTTGGCTGAGGTGGGGTTACGCTCACAGCGGCCCTTAAGACGTCTGCCTTTGACCTAGCAACATCGGCGGAATCTTCTGGAGTGGCATCGCATAATGTTCGACGATGAATCTCGCTTTACTCTTGAAGCAGATGACCATCGTCTCCATGTCTGAAGGGGCCGGGGCAAACAGTCTATGAGGCAATAGCCTTTGCTTTACAAAGGCATACAGCCACAACCCCTGGTGTGATGTTGTGGGATGCTACCTCATACGAAAGCAGATCATCTCTAGTCATCCTTCAGACATCTTTAACAACTCAACAATATGTTGATACCATTCTGCGGCCGGTTGTGTTATCCTTCATGGCACGTCTTCTGAAGGCCAGTTTTCAACTAGATAATACCAGGCCCCATACCACTCGCATATTTCTGGATTGCATTCGTGCCATTAATACTCTTCCTTGGCCAGAAAGGTCACCAGATCTTTCACCAATCGAACATGTCTGGTGCATCGTAGGGCGTCATATTTGGACACCCCAAAATATCGCAGATCTGGAGCAACAACTGGTGAATTCCTGGCAGAATGTATCGCAGGATGACATTAGGAGCCTCTATCACTCTTAACTGAGACATAGACCAGGGGTGTTCTACCAACTACTGATTTGAACATTCAAGCTGTAATCGTGACCCTTGGATGGGCCCTATGGCCTTGATATTTTGATCATCTTTTTATCTGTGTATGAGCTGTACACATATTTAATTTCATTAAAAACAACCACTTCCTTCATGGTACTCGATTTTTTTTTTTTTTTTGCAAAAGAGTGTATATAGAATATTGCCTATTTCTACGATTTTAAACAGATTAACTAAATATTTATTTTTCAATAAAGTTAAAATCAGTGTAGAGAACAAACTGTAGAATATATAGCTAATATCGAGCGTTTATTTACATTGTAAGTAACAGAATCTGCGAAATCAAGGTCTTGAGCTTTATCCGTACACAAAATTGAAATTCATCAAAAGTGCAGTAAAATTTGTAACTTGTCATAAACTACATATTGCAATGCCATGTAGAGGTGGTTGATAATACACAAACTATTAAAACAAAGTAAATTTCAATTAAAACATTCGTTCTGAGATTTTATATTTAGAATTTGTGTTGTCTTATGTTGGTGTATGTTCGAAAGTTTTTATCAGGAAAACATCCCAATACAAGCATTTAAATGTGAAGAATAAACTTTCTGGTATTTTTAATAATTATAATAATAATACCACAAGATTTGCCGACTTTCTTACAATTACCGTAAAATCCGGCGTGTAACACACACTTTTAACTTAAAAAATAAGATCGAAATTTACAGGTTTGCGTTATACGCCGTGTATAAAAATGAGAGCTTTAAAAAAAAGATTAGACTTCTACACATATCAAAATACTGTTAATGTAAAAGAAATGACATTCCTTAGTTGTAATTCTAGAAATATATTACTTTTTTTCCAAAGCTCGAATAAATTACTTCAAACATAGAGCATTACGTACGTACATTTCATGTTCCTTCGTAGAAAAGGAGGTGCTCGTTATATGGCGAATATACAAAAAAAATTAAAAAATGCAGCTTAAAAATATGGGTGCGCGTTATACGCCGGATTTTACGTTACATAAATTTCTCCTGTATTTGAAATCTTTTTTTTTTTTCATTTCAAAGTAATGATTCTTTACCAAACTTTGAGAGAGACCACTGAAGAGAAACAAAACTGTTAGCTCTTCGTTTTCAAAACAACTTCACTGAATGATGATATCAGTAGTCATGTGTAGGAGTGACGGGAGAATCCCAGACAAAAGTTTACAGCTTAACATTTCGCGCTTCGTTAATAATTTTGAAAGGTTTTCATTTATGCTGCTATACATTATTTAGAAAACCAATGTTTCAATTATTTTTTCAATAGGAAAGTTAAAACGTAAGTAGATTAATATTTATGATAAGTGCTTGTATTATTTCGCATTTTTGTTTTCTTTACGGGTAAATCATTGAGTATTGTTTGCGAAAAACCTACAATTCCATAAATAAATGCCATACGTATGTTTATGAGGAGGAGGATTTTTTATTAACGTCGCTCTCTAAAGTAACGCGAGGACTATTAGCGACGGACGTCACAATTTTGAGTCCCAATCCAGCGACGAGGCGAAACGTGAGCTGGTACTCCACTCTTCAAACTTCCACCCTACTCCAACATGAGGATTTAATTACTCATGATGCACGTTAAATTTGTCCATGCTCAAACGGCATTCCGTTGATGTGGTATGGAAGTTAGAAGAGGTGGGAGTGCCAGCTCAGGTGTGGTCCTCGTCACTTGACCACGATTCAGAATTACGAGGTTCGTCGCCAAAAGCCCTCGAGTTGCTGAATAGTGCGACATTAATATTCACTCACGTGGAAATTGTATAATAAGCAACTACACACAAAATGTCCATTGTTAGAAGCTACATACTTTTTATTCAACAGCTAAAAATACTAGCAGCGAATTATTACGCTTCAATTAATTGAGCTGTCCAATAGATGTATGACAATCTTTGATTCCTGACTAAAAAGTTCTTTTTCGACTTTATGCAGAGAAAACAATACATCCTGCTGTATGAGGTATATCTCATCGTTTCCACACACACAAACGATGTATAGCATTTAAAAATGCAACAGTTTTTATAATAGTTTCATTATCAAATTCTGCATCAGAATCGCTATTCATTAGTTCCGACAAATCAACAATTTCCTCAAATTTAAATTGCACAGATAGACAGTTCATCATTTAATGTAACATAATCATTAAAATCTTAAAATATCCCCTGCGTTGTGGAGTTGCATGAGATAAGAAAGGAATTTCCTGTCCTATTCAAAACACATGATAGGTTATACTCATGACTCATCTGTACCTGTGAAGTCTAATAATGGTTTGCACCATTTGCTGTCGAAATGTGCTGCTTGCAAGAAAAGCTTTTTTCTGTTCAGGACAAAAAAGATGTGTCATTTGGAGAAAAAAATCCAATTTTTTCTAATGCAATAATTAAAAATTTTTAGGTGTTGAAATATATCGAGGTTTATTGTTTGTTAAACAGAGTATTTTGCCTTAATTGTATTTGGGGAAAGAGCAAAATTCGGTAAATCGGAGTCCGACTGTATATATCAGTAGCGCACACAGGAATTTTTCAAGGGGGGGTTGAAAGTTCACCATTCTTGTATCATGCTATTTTTGATTTTGTCGATTTTCAGGAACAAAACATAGTAAAAAACTAATTATTGAATAAATAATTAGCATTAATTAATAAAATTAATCACATTAATAACAAATATTTAATTAAATTTTATGTATTTTATACTTAAAATTATAAACAATCGGGAAAAAAATCAAGAGCTTTGGGGGGGGGCCGGCCCCCCCCCCCTTTGTGTGCGCCACTGATATATATATATACATAAGTTTTACTTTCGTTTGAAATATTCCATGTAAGATTTATTCATTTTTTTTAAAGCAGTTTAAAATATTATGCTAAACTTGAAGCATAATCACAATATTTCTTCTACACGCATAAAGAAAAAAAGATTTAAAATAAATTATTTATTGAGGCAGCTATATGGAAAATGTTTCACACTGATTTTTTTTAACGGGAATTTCAGAATCATTCCTTAAAGGAGCAATATGAGAAATGTATTCTATGCATTTCTTTATTTTTATATGTTTTACAGATGGTGAATTGATAATATTTTAATTAAAAAAACAAAATAAACAATTTATTTTTCTATTTAAAATGTTAAAATTTCTGGATAATCAAAATAAAAATACGAATGGACATTTTAATAGTGTCTCAATACGATTTTTCTTTAGAATTCTTTATTATTTCTCAGTAGGGGTATATATATATATATATATATACATATTTTATAGAAGGAGTAAAACTAATATTTTGTTGTAACAATGAAAGAAAAAAATTTCTTTTAACTTTCTCAATTATTCACTAAAAATAATTGAAATATATATATATACATTAGCTGCATGGCCCGGCGTTTTGCACTGGCTTTCTCTTCTTTTATAAATTTTCCCTTTCCTTCACAAAATCAACACTTTTTATGATCTTTTTCAAAATGATTTCCACCCTTTCCTCCTCCGCTTAGCTCAGCGTTGTTCGTGCTTTTACCGAGTGTATAACTTAAAATTTCCTGCTTCGAAATGTTTTCGCTTTTTTTCTTTGTCAGGCAGGTTTATTTCCCCCCGGCGTTGCACGAACATTTTTAAATGCATAACATTGTCATGGAAATTCCTCTTCCCCTTTCGCTATCAGAGCTCTCGACTGATAGCGAAGTGACTCGACTGATAACGACAGTTTGACTTTAGTATTCACTCGCTCACTTTGCAACTTTTTAGGCCCGGAAACAAAAATTTAACCTTTTAACTGTCATGCCCGTGACAATCTCGGGCACAGCACTGGTGTTCGAAAATGTCACGCCCGAATATTACTCGAGGTAATTTTTTTAGTGCATCGTATTGTTTTACCCGAATATATATCGGGAGACGTTTATTTCGGCTTCATCTCTTTGTCAAATCCGACTGATTCTCGGGAAAAGTTAATGTGCGCTCAATTCAATAGATGGCAGCACTTTACTGAAGACTTCAAAGATTAGAGGTTAGAAGTTTGGTTCAAAAAAAATTTGACAATTTGTGTACCCAAATCATCACACAAAATAACTTGACAGTTAAAGGGTTAAGAATAGTTGTATGTTGAAAAAAGTAGAAATTTTTACAATTACAAAATTTCACAACTGTATTAAATGTTGAATTAAAATTGTGAGAATTTTTTGAAATGTTCGATACACGGAAAAAGTTTCATACAATTATTTTTATAAATGAAGAAGTTATAAAAACTTTGAATTTGATAAGTTGCACATTTAAATTTAAGTAAAAATAAGTTAAATATTTAAAATTTGAGTATTTTTTAAAAATTCGTAAAAAAAAGTTTTCGCCATTTTTTTTTAAATCAGTAACTCTAAAAGATCAAAGTATGAGTCTTTTAAAAATCATTTTCATATAAACGCATCGATATTGTTGCTTTTTAGAAAAAATATTTAATATGTATATGTATATATAATATGTATATGTAATATGTATATATTTTATATGTATTATTTTAAACCCTAATTTTTTCAAGCAATTTTTTATATAATCTTTGTATACAGATTATGCATAATATCGTTCTACATATGTAAAAAAAAGTTTCGTGAGATTTTTTTTATAAATAAATAAATTATTAAGTATTTAAATAAAATTTTGAGTACTTTTTGAAAAATCGTGAAAAAAAAACAGTTTTTGACATTTTGTTTCTTAAATGACTGATTCTAAAAGAGAAAAGCATGAACTTTTTTAGTGTAGCATATCATTTCATTAACGCGAAAGAAAATGCAATCGGAACGATTTACAAATCATTTTCATAAAAACGTATCAATTTTGACTCATCTTAGAAAAATTCGTAAAAAATAGAAACTATGGGGTTATTTTGTAAAATAAATTATACCCCGTACCGTGGCGAAATAAATGATCTTTCCGATTCTGTAATTATTTTTTGTCCGAGTCTCATAAAAAAAAAATTAGATCATGTTTTAAAAACGTATGGGATAAAAAAAAGTTCCGAACTTTACCGCCTGATGGGAAAAAAGGGCAATAATTATGCTTTTTAAGGTTTTTAATTAATATCTTTTTAACTAATTGTAATATCGGAATATAAATGGTCAAAACGGATTCCTTGGATCATTCCCAATGTTTTGGTACTGTGACGAAGCATATCTCTTTCCCCTATTTTCCAACAGATCCCTTGCCGACAGAAGCTGCGAAATTCCGGGAAGTTCCCAAATTGCTGGGAAGGAATTTCGTAGCTGGGTGGTCGAGTTTCGGCACCTTTTTTGCCCAACTGACCGGACTGTCAAAAAGGGGCGCCTTATCATTGTGTGTTCATTTTCCCAGAACTCGGAGGCGCCATCACGTCGGAGAACATACAACTGTACACCCAGCCTTGGCGTCTCTTTAGGACTAGCGGAAACGACCGAATTGGGCGAGGCAGAGATGTATGAGATCAAGAGAACCGAGACCGGAAGGCGGCAGCAGACCCCGGGGGGACTGAGGCCGACAAAGAAATGAGCGGTGGTTGACGAGGAAAAAGAAATGCTATAAAACGGGCGAGAGAGTCCGGACGAGAAGAGGACTGGATCTTTGAAGGGAGCGGTTCAGACGTCCCTTGAGCGATAGGAAGAGCGATAACGAGCCCGCGAAGTACAGCGGTCTCCTGGCTGGGAAAACCCAGGAACGGAAAAGAGTGCGAAAGAGACTCTAAATTGATAGTGAACTGTAATTAGAATATACCCTTTTATTTATTATTTTGATGAATTTCCTGTTGAAATAAATAGTTAGAGCCTAGAACTGAGTGAGATCATTACAGTACCTTCGGCGAGTTTCTGCGTCGTGCGGTTCGTGAGAAGATACACCTAGTCATATAGTCGCTCGCATAGATAGATACGTTTGCTTACCTTCGAATTTTAATAGTGTAGATGAAACGGGGTCTTTTTTTTAACTCTGCAAAGTAAATTGGAACAGATGTGTTGGGTCATTAATTAAAGTTTTATTTTAGATTAGTGTTTTCACACAATTTAACTTTTTTAAATCTTGAAAAAATGATAATATTTTTCATGAGGATAGAAATATTGAGAATTTAAATAGGTGTGTCTGATTTTTTTTTCAATTATAAAATTTAAAATATTGCTGCTATTTGTAACTAAACTATAGTTATAAAACAGGAGGGGGGAAGGAATTCAAACTTTATAAACTTTTTCTGACTAGGGTAAAACCTATACTATTTCATTTTAACTGTAATAAATATTGATGGTAATGAAGTTAAAAATGGCAAAAAAAAATAAGCAAGTAAAAAATTATACGGCATTTTAAATTTATAATTTTAGTCTCTTTTAAAATATCCAAGTAAATCTTTATAGAAAATATATTCTCTTTTTTTAATTGATTTCTATTACCAATGGGTAAATTGGAAGTTTTTCACAGCCATCTACACTATTAAAATCCGAAGGTAAACAAACGTATCTATCAATCTATGATGCCCTATTTTCTCACGAACCACACGACGCAGAAACTCACCGAAGGTACCAAAATTTCGGGAATGATCCGTTTTGACCATTAATATTCCGATATTCGAATTAGTTAAAAAGATATTAATGAAAAACCTTCAAACGCATAATTAGTACCATTTTTCACCTCCAGGGGAAAATTCGGAATTTTTTTTTCAGACGTTTTTAAAACGCGATCTAATTTTTTTCATGAGACTCACACAAAAAATAATTACAGATTCGGAAAGATCATTTACTTCGCCACGATATGCTATAATTTATTTTACAAAATAATTATATTTTGTATTGTTTACGATTTTTTTAAAATGAGTCGAAACCAATACGTTTTTATGAATATGATTTTTAAATCGTTCCGATTGCATTTTCTTTCGCGTTAATGAAATGATATGCTAAACTAAAAAAGTTCATGCTTTTCTCTTTTAGAATCAGTCATTTAAGAAATAAAACGTCAAAAACTGGTTTTTTTTTTACGATTTTTCAAAAATACTCAAAATTTTATTTAAATACTTAATAACTTCTTTATTTATAAAAATCTCACGAAACTTTTTTTTCGTGTGTAAAACAATATTGTACGTAATATGTACAAAGATTGATAAAATATCTTAAAAATTACGGTTTAAAAAAAAAATTTGTTTTTCATTTTGTTTTTTTTCCCCTTTTGCGAGAAATGTGTAAGCATTACTTTTTTTTAAAGTTTTTTGTTTAAAAATTACCATTGTTTGTCATCGATATATGAAGTTTGAAAGCATTAACTTTAAAATGAAGCCCGAAAAAAAAATTTTCTTTATGAAATAACGCATTGGGAAATTGAACATTCTTTCCTCTGCTTTTCCCCCAAAGAATAGCGGAGCTATTGGTAAAGGCGCTTCATAGACCAGTGATGGCGAACCTATGACCCGTGGATCAGACACTGACCCACGCAAGCTTTTTAACTGACCCACGATTGCTAGGCAACCACTCGTTTGTTTACACGGTGTCTTTTTTTTTTCTTTCTAATTTGTGTGGATTATTTATATTCTGTTTAATTTTTCAGGCATTGCATTGACACATCCCTGAAGTAGCTATTTTTGACTGGACTAATGATTTCAACCTCGGCTATAAATTTTAGCTTACCGTACTGTGGAAATTTGCGATCGTTCACCCCGAACTTCCAGGACGGGGAATTTTCGTTACCCCAGCAGTGGGGTAAGAGAGTAATAAGAGAAAGTAGCACCCACGAAGAGTAGGTGAAAATTTTTCCAGCTTGTGGTGGGAAAGATTAAATCCTTGAAACTTTTTGTGTGTGTGTGACCAAATCAGTTCCTACCATACTTATTATTACATCTTAAAAAACCCTACACAAGAGGCAATTCCTTCCCAGTTACATGCTACTATTAATAAGAATATGATTCATAGAAAACTAGTTTCCTGTTTCAATATTTTGCAATCTTCTGGTATCTGTAATAGACTGAAGTAATTTTATCTCCCCCCACCTTTCCTCGCTCCTCTGTTCTGTTGCAGAGGTGTGTTTTTTTTCTGTTAATAATATAATATTGTGTTGTATTTTCTTGTTCATGCATATTTTTGGTATCATTTCCTGTCTGTCTCGGTGGTCCATTTTGTACGGTATTTTCCTTATTTTATATAATTAATAATATTATTTAAAAATTTGTTTTTTAATTTTTTGAAATTTTGATGTATTTTTGGGAAGGCAGTTAACGACGTTAAGGCAGTGGCGTAACGTACACCCCCGCATTGCGGGAGGCCCAAGAACTGTAGGGGGCCCAAAACTAGACTGACGCAAAATGCGTATTTGGACTTGGGGCCCAAAACCTGAGTTTTTAGGGTGGTTCTAGTATTCAACGTTACGCCCCTGCCTTAAGGGTGACAAATGGACACAAAACGAAATATTTCACTTAAACCAGTGTTCGGCAAATCGCAGTTCTTCAAAATTATGCTTTTATTTACAATTAAAAATTATGTCTGCTGAAAAGAGTTATTGTTTACGTTTCAAATTTATAAATATCTCTTAAAAAGTAACTTGTATTTACATAAACATTTAAATTTTTGACTGGTGTACTGACAGAATTTATTGTTAAATATGTATTTGATTTATCTCTTTAGCGATTTCTAGTTATATACTTGTATTTAGTATTGAGATTCTGGTATTTGTTTTAACGCGTCTTATTTTCTACTGTGTAAGTCAAATGCCATCTTCATTTTATGTTCAACCTTGAAGGGTTCGAGGCCGCAATATATGTTAAATCATGAAATTTGATCTTCTGTAACTTTCTCCCCATCTTGGACTGGGGTCACTACGGACATTCCTCCCGCCCATAGAATGTCCGGTGTCAGCTAACCTAAGGGGAACGGAGGTTTTTGGAAGATAGCGAGCCACAGCTGTTTTATTTTACTGTGTGAGTATAGTTACTTGAAGTTAAAACAAACTTGTGATCTCTACCATCAACAGAGTCGCTTTCTGAGAAATTGGCCTGCTGAAAAAAAAAAGTTTCTCTTTTAGATTTAGCTCGTTTAAAATAGCAACAGGTAATCATATTTTTAATTTAGAATTATTTCGTACTTTTGTAAGACTTAAAATGACATACAAATAGAGTAGACTTTCTGTCAGGTATTTCTCCGAATAATTAATGTTGGTACCGGTCTCTTTTGAATATGGAATTATTAAGAGACATTCTATTTAAGGTATCCGACTACGTTCGAAACCGTGATTTTAAAAAAAGCGTATAAATGGATAATATTTATGATATTTAGTGTCACTTACATTAGAAAACGTATATAAAATTGTTTTAAGAATAGTATTACAATAAAAAAAAATATTTAAGCACAGTATTTTGACAAAAAATGAACATATAGAATGACACATTTTCAAAATATTCTCCTTTTGCGAAAAATGCTTCTATTATAATAATATTTTGCAGACCTCTATACAGAGGCTCACCTAGAATTTTTGAAATATATAACTTAGAAATGGGTTTATCCATGTTTTACGACCACAGAGGAGAGAAATTTTAAGAAAAAAATGCCGATAACTATTTCAATTGGTGGTAACTCTGAAGATAATGTGAATTTTTCAAAAATCATAGTTGAGCTTCTGTACAGAGGTCTAAGCTTTATGCAGGCAAAATATTATTATAATAGAAGCATTTTTCACAAAAGGAGAACATTTTGAGAAAAGGTTATTCTAAGTTAATTTTTTGACGAAATGTTGTATTTAAATAATTGTTTTTGTCAAAATATCCTTAAAACAATTGTATACATGTATTCTAATCTAAGTGACACTAAATATCATGAAAATTATCCATTTATGCGCTTTTTTTTAAAATCACGGTTCCGAATGTAGTCGGATACCTTAAGTGACACTAATAAAAGTTTCAAAGATAAGATATAAAATAAGAGAAATAAATAAAGATATTCTTTTTTGTAAAAAGACAAAAGCTTTTGTGTTTCCCTTTTAAAAAAAATCAAATATAGTGTTAGCCTTATAAATCAATAATAATAGAGCAAAAGATAGAAATGGAAAAAAGTTACACATACTCTAATCGGCGCTTCGATTTAATAATAAATTAAATCGAATAATCTTTTGTAAATATGAATATGTATGCATAAATTAAGTGTGTTATAAATAAATTTTCATAAGTGAGAAACGATTTTAACTGAAAGGACTACCGAGTTAAAAAAAAAAAAAACTAGGTTATTCTAATTTCAATGAAATTATTTGTACGTATATATATAGTTAAGAAATATGGATTGAAAAATTTTATTTTTGTGGATTAAATCGAAATAATATTGTTGACGCGAAATTTTTTTTGTAAGAGAGCTTCCACTTTCGGAACTAGACATTGCACGATCTTCATTAGTGTTCCCAGAATTTAAAAAAAAATGGGGTTCATTTGTCTTGTTTATTGTAAATTTTGGTTCGTTTTTCTGACTCATCATGTTAAATCAATATAACAGAATTGATTTTAGATTTTTTTTTCTTTTTTTGTGTGTGTACATCAGGAGAAATTTAGTAACACTATTTGGTATCTATATTGTAATTTAGTAAATGTGTTATTGCGGATTGAATTAGGTCAGAATTGATTGATACTGAATTAGATTAGTAACATGGGAGTTATTTCAATGTTTTCGTCTTTTTTTATCTAAAGAGAGATAAATTTAGTAACATTATTTTAGTATTAAAAATATATTTCCAAATGAGATTATACATGTGTTTATATTTAAATGTTATGACAAATATTTCGAAATTATAGTTTTTGAGGAAGCTAAAAATAAAATTTTATTTGACTGAGAAATATAATGTATATATTTATTATTATTATTATTTTAATTATTGTAATCTATTTTTTTTTTTTTTTTTTGAGTTTTTATTAGTGTTAATTTTAGGGATTATAAAGATTATTAATTTCTAGTGTTGTATTAATAAGATTAATGGAAATTATTTTTTTGTGGGAGTTATATAAGTGGAATATTTTTTTTATGTTAAAAATTATGTTAATTCATTCTATATTTTGTACGTGCTATACATAGATGTATATGTGGGTTTGTTGAAAATAGAAGTTAAATTGATTTCCTTTTTACAGTCGTGTATTTATGAACAATTTCTATATCTTTTAATAATAATTTTTTTACTTTGTGGAGAGGTGCGGCATTTTTCATTTTTATCCTGGGCGTCAAAACTATTAGAGCCGGCCCTGGCATCCATTATCCAATGGCCCTTAGTGGCATCCCTTTCGAACGCATTTAAAAGTAAAGTAGAGCGTTGTTTATCCGAATCAATTGGGACCTGTCACCGTTCGGATAACCAAAAACCGAATGCGATCCATGCAGTATATGAAACCGGACACTATATGAAGTTTGAAAATCATCACATGCAGGAAACGTGCTTGAAGAACAAGGGAAATAGGTACAAAAAGTCATAATTTTACCTTTATTGTGGAAAATCATCACTTATTTTTCGCTGTTCACAACTCAACAAACGAGCACTTATACACCTCCACACTTGGAGACAAACTAACCTAATATTCCACGCAGATGTTAACCAAATCACACAACTGAAATTCCCCAAATATCCCTGACCTTGGGTTTTCCCGCCACTTTTGGTCTCACGCAAAGCAACTGTTGAGCATTGCACTGTTCGAAAACCTATTAATACACAGTACAAGTAGTTAATAAAAAAAAACAAACAAAAAAACACTGGTCCGGACATTTGACCCTCCGGATAAGAGACTTTTTACTGTGATGTGTATTGAGGTGTATGTACACTGCTGTTTGTAAACAATGCAACACTATGAAAGAATCATCAGAATTAAATGAACTTTGCAGCAAATATCAATTATAGGATGTTACGTAAAATAGTAAAGTTTCAGAGCCACTGCACATGCGTGACGTGCGCAGCGCCCTCTGAACTAATGCTGAAAGCGTATAAATAAAGGGCTGTACCGGGACATTGTGAAAATACTTAATAATTATTTATTAGTAGCGAACGTTTAGTGAGACCTAAGTATGTTTCCTCGACGAAATAAGAAGAAATTCCAACAACTTACGGTGTTTACACGGGGTAGGATTATTGACCTTCGAGAAGGAGGATTTCCCTATTGCGCAATAGGAGCTCATGTGCAGTGGAAAAGTTCCACAGTGATGCGAGTTTGGAAGCAGTGGAAAGACGAGCATCGAACAACTCGAAAAACTGGCAGTGGGTGACGGAAGGTGACGTCAGCGCGCGATGGTCGACACATGCTCCGCATGGCGGTGAATGACCGTACAGCTTCCTCCAGGCAGTTGGAAGCACGTTGGTCTACTGCTACAGGTGTATTAATGTCGGCTTCGTCAATTCGTCGACGTTTGCTGCACCATGAATTGCGTGCAAGAGTGCCGTTATACAGGATCCTGTTCACGGCAAACCATCAACGGATGCGTCTGCAATGAGCTCATGAGCACAGAGCCTGGCAAACTGATTGGCACCAAGTTGTCTATTCAGATGAATCACGCTTCAATTTGTGGGACCATGATGGCCGCATTCATGTTAGACGCTATGTTGGTGAACGCTGTTTTCCAGAGTGCGTTATCGAACGACACAGTAGCCTAACACCTGGAGTTATGGTTTGGGGTGCGATTTTGTATCATGGACGATCGAATTTGCTACGAATTAATGGTAATTTCAATAGCAAGAGGTACGTCCATGAAGTGTTACAGCCCGAAGTCCTTCCCTTCCTTCAAGGCATCCCTGGAGCTTAATGCACGCCCAGATGTTGCAAAGACTATTCGAGACTTCTGTTCAGCCCAACACATGCAACTTCTTCCTTTACCTGCTTATTCGCCGGATATGTCACCTATTGAGCACGTGTGGGATTTGGTTGGTCGGCGTCTCGCTCGTGATTCGCATCCTGCAGCTTCAAAAGACGAACTTTTGCTGCGCATACAAGCAATATGGAATTCTCTTCCACAAGCAGACATTCAAAATCTGTTTGACTCCATGCTACGTTGTATAGCATCACTTATTGCAGCGCGTGGTGGCTACACCAAATACTGATTTCGGACACATTAATATTGTTGTTTTGCTTTGAAAATTTTGTCATTTATTAGAACTAATACAAGTCGTTCGGGCATTACATTTCATTTAATTCTGATGATTCCTTCATGGTGTTGCATTTTTTAGAAACAGCAGTTTATATTAGGAATGCTAATACAAAATTTCTTCTCCAATTATTGTATTCTAAATATATTGTAGCCCTGTACTATGTCGGTGGTTAAAAAATTAAAAACCAGCCATACAAGTTCCAGGCCATATCAAGCTGAATGGTTTGATAAATATGGCGTGATCGAAAGGAATACAATGGTTATATGTGTAATTTGTAATGAAAAAGTGACTTCACGTACATATAATGTAAAAAGACATTTTGAAACGTTGCATGCTAATCTCGGCATGTCAACAGAAGAAGAAAGAAAAACGTATCTTTTAGAAAAGAAAAAGGAGAATTTTTCTCAAAGCAGCGTTTTAAAAAGTTTTCTTTTTGTTTTCCAAAAAATAACATTACAGCTGCTAGTTTCCAAGTTACCCATTGCATTGTTTGGCACGGGAAACCTCTTTCAGAAGGAGAGTTTGTAAAAAAAAAGCATTTTTAGAATGTAGTCCTACACTGTTTGCTGATTTGAAAGAAAAAGACTTGATTATAAAGCGCATAAATGAGTTACCTGTAAGTCGCAATATAATTAAAGATCGTGTAATAGAATTAGAAAAAAAATATTTGTTTGCAAATACATAGCGACGTAAATTCGGCAGAAATGTATTCAATTGCTTTAGATGAGATTAATGATGTAAATGGTTATGCACAATTAGCAGTTTTTGCTCGGTATAAGTATGGAAATATAATGAAAGAAGAGTTAATAAAACTAATAACGTTGAAAGGGAAGTGTACCGGTCTTGATATTTTTACAGAATTTGTGATATTGCATTTAAAGAAATGGATATTGACCTTCAGAAAATAGTTTCTGTAATAACAGACGGTGCGCCTGGCATGGTAGGGAAAAACATTGGATTTATTCAGTATCTTAAGGAAACTATTTCACATTCCCTGATTGAATTTCACTGCATAATACACCAGCAAGTCTTATGTGCGAAGCATGGTTTAAAAACATTTTCGTGTAATGTCAGTTGTAATTAAAATAATTAATTTTATAAACGCAAGAGCTCTTTATAAACGGCAATTTGCACAATTTTTAGACGAAATTGAATGCCAATATTCAAGGATTTTGACATACAACAACGTACGATGGCTGAATTCTGGTCAAGTCCTTAATCGCTTTGTAACGTTATTAGAAGAAATTAAGCTCTTTTTAATTCAAAAAGACAATAGTTTCAATGAATTATCGAATATACATTGGTTAAAAGATTTAATGTTTTTATGCGACATCACTCAGCATTTTAATGAACTAAATAAAAAACTTCAAGGGCATGGACTAATTGTTTTAAGGTATCCGACTACGTTCGGAACCGTGATTTTAAAAAGGCGCATAAATGGATAATTTTCATGATATTTAGTGTCACTTAGATTAGACTACATGTATAAAATTGTTAAGGACATTTTGACAAAAAAAATTATTTAAGTACAATATTTTGACAAAAAATTAACTTAGAATAATCTTTTTTCAAAATGTTCTCCTCTTGTGAAAAATTTTCTATTATAATAATATTTTGCCTGTATATAGCTCAGACCTCTTTACAGAGGCTCAACTATGATTTTTGAAAAATTCACATTATTTTCAGAGTTAAAACCCATTGAAATAATTATCGGCGTTTTTTTCTTAAAATTGCTCCTCTCTGTTGTAAAATATGGATAAACCCACTTCTAAGTTGTATATTTCAAAAAATCTAGTTGAGCCTCTGTAGAGAGGTCTGAGCTATATACATGCAAAATATTATTATTATAGAAGTGTAACGGTCTCTTACGTCATTACTGTATAAACCAAAGTAATGGACAAGATTTCGGGGTAATTAAAATATTTTAATAACATAAAATAACACAGTTACAACGGACAGACACTTAGACACAATACAGGGTAAACATTTAGAGGAAATAAGTGAAAATTAGGTAAGATTCATAGTCCAGGATTGGACAGCGAGACGGGTAACACGCTCAATCTTTCAACTCCAAACTCTCTCTGACGGCAAGTGGCATGTAAATTACGGAGTACCTGTCCTTAAATGAGGGACGTACCTCCTCATCAGAATTATTAAAAAAGATCATAAGGGATGGGGTGATATAAATTTAAGAAGAGAAAAATAAAGGAAGGAAAAATTAATGGGCAGAACATAAACTGCTAACAAAAAGCGGCGGACGTAGTCCGCGCGCTGATGAGAGAACTGCCCCGCAGACTGCGATTGGTTGGTTAGACCAGCCATTGCAGAATGTGGGCGTGGAAAACAAAGTGGGACGTTCAGAGTGAGCGTCCCGAGAAAAAGGGGTCTTGAAATTTCAAGACTCCACAGAACAGAACGGGACAAATGGGGGAAATAAGATTAAATTTTGAATAAAATTTAAAATGAATCAACTTGCACAATTGCCTGTAAAG
>BMAV01011912.1:20095-36857 GCA_019973955.1 Trichonephila inaurata madagascariensis | reverse complement strand
AATAAGCACGATAAAGAACAGGTCTCGGTATAAGAGCTTATGAAGTCATATACGTGGATATAACATGGTAAAATAATAAAAGGAAACAAGGAATACCCAGCTTTCAAAAAATAAAAACTTTTTGTTCCATGAACTGATGATTTTAAGATTGCCAGGAGTGAAACAATTTAAAGGAAATACGATATAGAAAGAACCGTGCCTCCATCTGGTGGACGGAAAGGAAAGCTGAAGCGAGAGCAACCGCAAACTCTCTGACGGTAATACATTGTTTCGTTCGGTAACACTTCCGTTACAAGTACCGCCACCTACATTTTGGTCTTAGAATTAAACCATGCGTTACAGAAGCATTTTTCTCAAAAGAAGAACATTTTGAAAAGAAAAATTATTCTAAGTTGATTTTTTGACAAAATATTGTATTTAAATAATTTTTTTTGTCAAAATGTCCTTACAACAATTGTATACATGTATTCTAATGTAAGTGACACTAAATATCATGAAAATTATCCATTTATGCGCTTTTGTAAAATCACGGTTCCGAACGTAGTCGGATACCTTAACGATGTTTGAAAATATTTATGACAAAACGACATTTTTTTTAAGGATTTGGAAATGAAAATCATGAAGTATTTTCCTCAATTACAAAAACATTTTCAAAACACAATTTTTGAAAACTCCGTTGACATCCAAGAACATGCAATTAAAAAATATTTAATAATTATGCAGGTAATAAAACACGCTTTTGAGGAAAGATTCAATCAATTTAAAAGTTTAGAAAATACATTTCATTTTCTTTTATATCCATACAAAACAGAATTTGAAACAACGGAGTTAATCGAATTTATGTGGCTAGGTATCGATAATTTAGAAATGGAATTAGTTGAGCTTCGAAGCAGCGTAATGTGGAAAACAAAATTTGATTTCTGAAGTAGAAGCAAAACTATGTGAAAGTAGTGCAGATAATATTGATCCCACAGTAAAAATTGAAAATATTATATTAAACACACATACACGTTTGGGATTCTTTACCAAATAATTTCATATCAATGAAAAAACTAACTAATGCTCTTTTAACGATGTTCTAGTCCACATATTCGTGTGAAAAATTGTTTTCTTCAATGAACTTTGTAAAATCTTCTAATAGAAATAAACTTGACATGGAATTAACTGCGAATTGTGTTAAGCTAATGAATACCAAATATGAACCTAATATCAAAAAACTATCTGAAAAAAACAGTAACAGATTTCTCATTAAATATTTTATAATTAATTTTGTTATATATATATAATAATAATAATAAATAATATTTCATAATACATATATTGTATGTAATTTTCGTTACTTCTTGTTCATTCAAACGCTTGCTGCCATTTGAATCAAACACTTAAGAATTTTTAACCCCACTAAAAATTTTTTAATCGTCAAACCACATCCATTTTTACCCGTTAAGCCAATTGAATTTTAAAGATGTTTAGTTTTAAAAATACTCAGTTAAAATTTTTTAAACTTAACTCTGATTCAAATGGGCATTAGTGACCCACGAGCTTGCACTGAAAAAAAATATGAACAAAATTTGACTCACGTCTCAAAAAGGTGCGCCATCCCTGTCATAGACCGTAGTACTCGGGTTCGGAACTGAGGTTTAAATTTTATGATTTTATAAAAAATACTCCAAATTTTATTCATGCATTTAAAAACTTCACCAGCAAGTTTGTAATAGGAAAGAGATAATTTATTTCGCCACGATGCAGTTTTTTTTTTTTTTTTTTTTTTTTTTTTTTTTTTACAAAACAGCGATACTTTACATAATTTGAGATTTTTTCTAAAATGAATCAATATCGATGCGTTTATATGAAAATGATTTCTTTAATGCATTGAAAATTCATATATCGATTGAAAATAACGGTAAATTTTTTTAAACAAAAAATGTAACAAAAATAATGCTTGAATATTTCTCGCAAAAAGGGAAGAAAACGAAAAACACATTTTTTTTTTTTCTTTTAAGAAAAACCTTACTTGTTAAGATATTTTATCTATCTCCGTAATCTGTACAAAGATTGAAAAAAGAGACCTGGATGTGGTTTAATAATAGCCGTTCCTTTGAATGTTTCTGCCCTACACATTCCTTTTCAGTTTGCACAATTAGAAGATCTGAAAATACTTGTTGTTAAAATAAATATTAAAGGCATTTCTTTTTATGTTATAAACATCTATGCACTGCGCGGGCTAAATATTACTATAATCAAATCCTTTCTCGAATCTGTAACAGATCCGTTTTTCATTTTTGGCGATTTTAACCTGCATCATCCGATGTGGGAATCAAATCACAGTTCCAGATACAGTAATATTTTTGTTGATTGGTTAACTGAATCAAATTCAATACTTCTTAATACAACAGTTCCTACTTACAGAAATTCTGCGGGTAAATCCTCTTTAATCAATCTTACAATTTGTTCCTCAAATTTCTCTGGACATGCTAATTGTTATGTGTCAGCTTGTTTTTTTTATAGTGATCATAGCCCAGTAATAACAAAGTTTTCTCTACTAAAGCCGAGTAAAAGATTTTTAACAAAAATAAACTGGCAAATAGTGCAAGAAGAAGTACAGATTATACTAAATAATTCAGAAGGAAATATAGATAATCTTACTGATAAAATATCGAAAATTATTCATAGAAATAGTAAAGAAGTTAAAATTTCTAACAAATCTTTTCCTCCATGGTGGAATGGTACTTGCCATAATTTTTATAAATTAAAGAAAAAGTTCAGGAAAAAAGCTACACGAAATATTTCTCCCCAATTATGGATCAAATACAAGCAATATGCTAGTAAACTCAGATTTCATATCAAAAATGCTAAAAGATTATACTGGGATAGTATTTGTAACAAAGTTTCTAATCCAAAGATATTTTTTAATATTCTCAAGAAGCTCTCCACCTCTAATAATATAGATCCTAAGCGTAATATTCTTCAAATAAACAATATAATCATTACTCATCCTCAAATTCAAGCAAATATTTTTGCGGATTTTTATGCATCTAAAAACGCTCATCATGAACCAATTCCTCTGGACATTTTCCACGAAGCGGATAACGTTATTAATAAACCTTTTCATATTTCTGAAATTTACAGAGCAATAAAAACTTTCTAAAAATTCAACTCCTGGGGCTGATCATATCATAGCATCTTTCCTTAAAAAGCTTGATCACAGTGATTGTGAAGTAATTTTAAGATATTTTCAAAATCTATTTGATACTGCAATAGTTCCAAACTCCTGGAAGCATGCAGTCATCCTCCCGATTCCTAAGCAATGCAAAGACAAATCTTAAATTTCATCTTACAGACCAATAGCACTGACTTTCATCTTTTCAAAAACCTTTGAAAGAGTTCTAACCAATAGATTAAGCTACTTTTTAACTGCAGAAGGAAAACTTCATCCTCATCATTACGGTTTCGTCCCTTTTCAAGATAGCAGAAGTGCTACCTATCTTATTCAAAAAGCAATAGTGGATGCAAAATTGCAAAAGAACTATTAATAAGGAATAACTAGGAATAAGTTTAGATATAAAAAGTGCATACGATTCAGTTTACATCGACGGTCTTCTCTATAAATGTCTGCAAATCAGTATTACAGGAAAAACAGCTATTTGGATCCATAAATTTCTCACACATCGTTTTTTTTTTTTTTTTTTTTTTTTTTCAAATCAAATGGAAGGGATTTCTTTCCTCCAAAAGGATATCTTCTCAAGGTCTTCCCCAGGGTAGTGTCCTCTCTCCCCTTTTATATGCTATCAACATGCATGATTTTTTAATACCTTGGAACATGACACCGAATGTTTCATTTATGCTGACGACGTTTTCATTTACTGCTCACATCACTCTCTAGATTACATTCACATAAAATTGCAAAATACGCTGGAAAGAATTTCTCAATGGTGCAAATATTGGAAGCTATCTCTTAGTCCAGATAAAAATACAATAGCTGAGTTATCCAATAAAAGAATTAATATGTTTCCTAATATTTTATTGGAAGAGCATTCACTACACCTTGGCAATCCTCGATCAAATATTTAGGAGTTCACTTTTCAAAACGGAGACAGAATGTTTCATTAAGAAATCAATTAAATAGCAAAGCATTGAAAAAAATTAATAGCCTTAAGGCTATGGCCTACAAGCATCATGGACCAAGAGCTGCAGATCTGATCAAAATAGTAAACAATAGTATATGCAGTGTTTTCTACTACTTCAGTCATATAATAAATAAATGGTCTGACAACTAAATGAAACATTTTAATGTCATTCAAACCAAAGCCCTCCGAATTGCATTAGGACTTCCACAATGGACTCCAAACATTGTACTTTTAAAATTGGCTGGACAGGAAATTTTATCAGACAAAATACGAAGACTGGAAAATAAGTATTTCCTTTCTCAAATTTCTAATCGAACCTTTTCTCCATTATATAGCAATAACCCCGATTCTCTAAAGTTAAATATTATGGAAGAAGATAAAAATAATATTATAAATATACTAAATCCTTTGAATGCTATTAGTGGTCAAATCATCCCAATCCCCAGAATAACGTCTTTTGTAATTCTCCCATGCAAAATATATATGTCGATAACTTCAAATTTCAGGATAAAAATTTACCAGTACAGATTATAAAGGGCTTATTTGATGAAACAATAGATCGTGATTTCCAAGGCTTCTATATAATAGCTACTGATGCTTCCAAAACTGAGCAAATTACATCACTTTCAGGTATTACGGAAAATTCCTTTTTTCCTACAGATAATTCCTACAGAATAAATCCCAATAATTCTATTTTCACAGCTGAAGCCCTGGCTATCTGCCAAGCTTTAGATGATCTGTCAGTTACAAACAAGAACCTGCTTATATTATCTGATAGTCTCTCTGTTCTTTCTGCTCTTCAAAATTATTCGATCAAATCGCATAGTGTCATCCATAAATTTGCTAACAAGATTTTCATTCTATCGTATTATAATTATCAAATAATTCTACTTTGGTCGGGACATTGTAATATACTGTGGAATGAACAGGCGAATAATCTCGCAAGATCAGTCACAGAGTCCTATGTTTATATCGACTGGATCGCCTCAGAAGACATCAGCAAAAAAATATATCAAGAGAGTTTTAAAAAGCAAATTTTAACTTCTGTTCAAGCAAATATTTTGAAAACTTGGGCAATATTCCAAACATAGGCTCGATTTCTAAGTGGACAAGTAATAGAAGAGAGGAAATCCTATGCACTCGAATCTTCAGCAAAATGATCATCACTCCTGGACTTCTACGAAAATTTAATTTATCAGACAACGCAAACTGTAGTTTTTGTAATTGCTTAAACGATTTGGACCACATATTGTTAAACTGCAATAGATATATTCATCCTCGAAATCAACTAAAGCATTTTCTCAAAATTGATCCACACTATAACATTACTTTCAAAGAACTATTGGAGAAAGCTTTGTCGAGAACTCTTCAGTATTCGAGGTTTTAACCAGTTCAAAATACTCCAAGATCACCAAACAGGGCGAGTATCATTCAAATGTGGCTGTCCGTATATTTGATCTTCTTACGTCTGGCTACGTCACAGAGCTAGGGTTAATGAGACAGAAGTTGTTCTCGGTTCTTCCGCAACATAAAAAAGTCCGAAATAAAATTACACTTTTTACAGAGNATACATAAAAAAAGGAATTTTTAATGTCAGTTTTTGGCTTATTTCTGATTAAAACTTTTGATCTGTTGTTAGAATAATAATTTGAGTATAGTTGAAAAGATTGAAATATTAGAAATTTGTTTGTATATTAGAATATATTATCCTTTACATATATAGGATTATTTTTTGAAGTAAAATTTCAAATTTTCTTTAGAAACAATTAATATTTTTTTAATTAGAAAATCTTGTTTTTTAAACATAAAATCAAATTTTTAGAAATTTATTAAAGTAGTATTAAATAAAAATAAATCTAATTTTTTTTTTAAAAAAAATTCTCTTATTTTCTTTATTTTTTATTGCATGCTATGTTTAAATTACTAAAAATCTATTTATATATGTGGGAGTCCAACCGAAATCTTCCAAAAGGTCGGATGCTTTAGATAGTGCGTTTTTTATTGGCGTGGTGTCTAGGGGTTTTTAGGATGTATTAGTTAATTTTGAAATAAAATAGACAACATAGTTTAAGAAAGAAACTGGTTGAAAACTAAATAATTTATTATGAATTATAAGGGAGTATTTACATGGGGAATATTTCAAAAGAATAGGAAAGTTGGATCACATTACTTTAAGGAAGACAATTGAGATTAAATAGAACTCATTATGGTGCTATTAAGACTTACTGCCTGGCGTGGGCGAACGGCGCTGATGCACGAAATACGACGTTTCCCTGACGGGTCTTAGTGGGCCTCTGCCGAAAAAGGTTGATGTCGGCGTTTTAAAAGGGACGCTAGATGGCGTTGATGTGGAATACTGTTTTGATTAGAATTGCCGACCTCTGGAAAGGGATATGATCTAACCTTTTACAAATGGGATATCCTACAAAATCACCCTCCTCTGACAGCGCTGGTCTCTCAGCTCTTACAGTGTTGAGAGCTAAATTATTTACTAAAGGGAGCTAAATTGGATTCAGCTATAACCATAAATTTTTAAATATATGAATGTTTATGCAATAACCAAAAAAAAATATTGTTCTTATAATAATAAAATATACAGATGAAAAGATTGTGATATGGTCGATCTTCGTTGACCATATCGTGGGGTTTCAGCGTAAGTTAGAGGTGTGGGATTTTCGAAATAATGAGACATTCTAGAATTCTTAATATGACTTTTATTAAGAGTTTAACTTAAATTACTTATATATCGAACAACTTATATTAAGTGAGAATAAACCAAAACACGTAGCCGTAGTTAACACAGATCGCGCAATTGGATCACTTATCTATATAATTATATTATATCCGCCTACTCTCAATTTTAATAATATATTCGCATTCAGAATATAACCTCCTACCTTGATTTCTAAGCAACGGTCCAATCCACTTCAGATATTCATCTAAGCTGGCGTACAATGGTATGTACCTTGGATGAATGGCGAGATTTTCGTGATTCTTAGGTAAGCCGTCAATTTGCACTTCTATCTTTTCTGAACTGAACTTTCTCTAAATTGCTATCGCGCTTACTAAAACTTCTGTCCTTTTAAAGGTTATCTTATTTGCATCTATCCCTCGTTTCACTTCTAGGATTTGGGTTGGAAAAGATTTGCCATTAATCGTGGCCGTCAAAGAACACAGAGGTTATGTTAGAGAAAGGACGCGTGAGCCGTCACAAACCCCTCCAAGAAGCAAAACGTGATTCATTCAAGGTACTGGTATTATATATTATATCCGCCTAATCTCAATCTCAATAATATACTAGCGTTCAGAATATAATCTTCCTACCTTGATTGAATACTCAACGTCCAATCTATTTCAAATCTTTCTCCTTTGGTTGTACAATGGTATGTACCTTGGTTTAATTGGCGAGGTGGCATCTTGATTCTAGGTAAGCCGTCGATCAACATTTCTCTACACTGAACTTTCTCTAAATTGCCATCCTGCTCACTAAAATTTCTATCTTTTTAAAGGTTATCTTATTTGCATCTATGCTTCGTTTCACTTCTTGGATTTGGGTTGGAAAAGTTTTGCCATTAATCGTGGCTGTCAAAGAACATAGAGGTTATGTTAGAGAAAGAACGCGAGAGATGTCACAACCCCCTCCAAGAAGAAAAACGTGATTTATTCAAGGGTCCTCAGAAACCTTAAGAAATTACGTGAAAAATTTTTATTTCTGAATCTCCTCACTTTCTAAGTTTTATTTAAATTTTAACCTTGAATCCTCATTTTAACTCTTAATTTCCAATATTTAACTTAACTTTAATTTTCATTATTCATCTTAAAAATTAAATTTAATATTCCTCTTTAATTTGAACTCTTGACAGACACAATAAATTTTACTCCATTAACTAGACCAACATTAACAGTTTTGCATTTTAATCATGGTATATTCTCACTTTTACATATGTACTTAACTCTATTTAACGCTACTTAATTATCTACTTAAACTACTATACAATTATATGTTTCATTTCCATCCCTTCCAGGGTACATATGAGCTTGGAGACTGGGTTTTCTTCTCCAAGTTCAGGATAAATTTGAATTCAGGGTCTGTCACCCTGAAATGAAAACTCTTTAAGTTACTTGGTAAAATCTATATTTACATAATGCCAGTATGTTTCACAATTTTTATGCATTATATATAATTTTTAAATTACAACAAACTTTCATGTCCACCCCGCATCTGGTTCCGTCAAACTCCCAATGAGCCGCGCAGGGCTGTTAATGTTATTGTTAGTGACCTAACTACGTCGCGTTTCCGTGAAACAGATGCACCTTAATACGGAACAATACAACAACATATATATACACTATACAATTACAAACATTTTTCAATAAATCATTAAAACAAATAACCAAAGGAATTGTCACATCTCACGAAGTAGTACATCGAAGTAAGCAAATGCATAATTACAATTGTTTTCTCCATCAATTGAGAAAAAAATTTTTACAAGTCAAAAGTTCAAAAAAAATATACACTCATTGTAGTGTCAACTTTTGCTTGGATTATAACTTTTAAACACCGCCCGAGACTTCCTTCTTTGCAATAATTCTTCCGACCACTTGTTGGAAAGAACATAAAAATGAAACAATACAACCTGATTTTTATGGCTTGTCTCCCACCAGTACTTCCATGGACAAGGTGCTATCACTGTTCGCTCCTCTTCTCATTCCTCGTTTGCTCTGTGATCCCGTATGTTGCCTGATGTAGGGTTTGTAGTTTTCTTTTCGGCTATTCCTAGCTTGGCTTGATTTTACTCTATTGGCCGGTCGGGACTCCTGATCCTTTTTCTGGCATGGTCTCAGGTTGTATTCCTTCGTATCTTGAACTCCAGCTGCTTCCATCCTGTTCTTCTTCCTACTTATATAAATGTTATCTGATGACAATGGTCTTTTATATATGTTATTGGGTCTACATTTCTGCCACTTTCTCTGCGGTCCACTTGACACCGATCCATACGACCGTTTAACACCTCTATATGGACGCTTTCTTTTAGTTCTTGTCTTCTTACTGGAAAAGGAGCTGGGCAGTGATCTGATAAGTGATCCGCGCTTTTCGGCCCTATCCGTGTGTTTCTCACATTGCTTTGACTTGAGATTTATCCCTTTTTCCTCTAACTCACGCTTTACCGCAGCCCCTTTCTTCTTCCCATATTGCGACTCATTTGATCTTTGATGCACGTTTTCCCAACTACTCGTTTCCTGACGTGAACTAATACTATCTGAGCGACCTGTTCCTAACTCAACTTCGTCACATTTCCTACGACGATATATTCTTACTTGATCAACATTGATGGTTAACCTTTATCCTGACCTCCATATTACAATATTATTACTATTTCTTACTTCTAACACTCTATACGGACCTTCAACTTTTTGCTTGAATTTCGCGCATATCTTATTAGCTGCTGAAGTTAAAGGGTGTATCTCTAATAAGACCCAGTCATCTACCTTAATTTGTACATCCTGCCTGCGTCTATTATAATATTTTCCCCATCTTTCATGCTTAGTTTTCGTTTTTAATCTAGCTTCATGAAACAATTTCTCAATATTTCTTACTGCAAATTCAGTTCCGTCCGAAACTATTACTAATTTTTGAAATGGGGTAATCAAATTTCGACCCAAAAATAATTCCGCAGGGGTTTTTCCCGTCGTTTCATTCACTGCAGTACAAGCTTAAGCAAACTCACGTAAGAATTGGTCCCAAGTATCGTGTTGATCATTTACATAATTTGCAATCATTTGCACTAGATCGCGATTTACTCGTTCTGTCCTATATGCAACAGTCTTCACATGCCTTAAGCCTAATCCTTCACTTAAATGTTCAAAAATTTCGGATATAAATTGGGGACCGTTATCACTTATTAATTTTATTGGAGCTCCAAAACGAGATATAAAATTATCAAAAAAAGTATCCGCTATTATACGAGCCGAGGCCTTTTTAAGAGGTATAATTTCAGCCCATTTGCTGAAATGATCGGTAATTACTAAAACATATCGATTACGTCTCACTCTCGATATAGGGCATGGGCCTAACAAATCTAACGTAACTATCTCATTTGGATAATTTGATACAATCGGATTTAATCGACCAGCTGGTAACGCGTTTTTATAATTATTAACTTTGCACAAGGGGCATGTAGAGACATATTGATCAATAATTTTCTCATATACGGGAAATAAAAAACGTCCGTTATTTTATGATAAATCTTAAAACGACCAAAATGACCTGCTATGAGCTTGTTGTGAAATTCTCTCATTATTTCCTTCCTTAAAGACTTTGGAATGTATACACGCATTTCACCTAACGACGTTGCGTATTTCGCATAAAACAACAAGCCCTCAATTAAACAGAAATCGCGGGACCAATTCTCAGATATCGTCGCATTAACTGAGCTATCTTCCGGGTTTTCTAAATATCTATAAATATGACGTAATTCTGAGTCATTCTTTTGCTCTGTTATTAATTGTTCTCGCGACGTAAGTACTAAATCTCTGATTATTGCACAATTGACTTTCTCTCCCATTATACTTTCAACCGGGTTTCTAGATAAGACATCCGCCACCGCATTTTGAGTTCCAGGCCAATGTCCCATACTATATTAAATTCTGCTAATTTGAGTGCCCATCTGATCATTCTACTCGAAAAAATTTTCCCATGCGTTAGACGTGTTAAAGCAGCGTGATCAGTAATAACTTTAATCGGCAGTGATCCTAAATATGTTCTGAATTTATTCAGCGCCCACACTACTGCTAAACATTCTCTCTGTTACCATATAATTCCTCTCAGAGTTGCTCAGAATACGCGAAGCAAATATGACTGGTCTCTGTTCTTGATTTAGAACCGCTCCCACACCTATTGAACTTGCATCTGTAAATAACTCGAAAGGATTTTTGAAATCCGGCAATTTTAAAACTGGCACCTTTGTTATGGCCGTCTTGACCGCGTCGAATGCCTTCTGCACATCAGTGGAACAGAAAATTTATTTAATTTTCGCTTAAGATTATAAAGGGGTTCGCAAAGATCAGCATAGTTTTTAATAAATTTCGCGTACCCCAAAACTTGGATAATTCCTTTGAATTACGCGGTGGTTTCATCTCAAGTATGGCTCGAACCTTTGTCTCATCCATTTTTAATTCCTTCCTTACTAATAATCAATCCTAAATTCTTCAATTCATCACAACCAAATCTACACTTTTCTTTATTTAATGTCAATCCTGCATCTTACAATAACGTTAAAACCTCACTTAAATGCTCAACATGCTCAGAGAATGATGGAGACGAGATGATCACGTCATCCATATAAACATTCACAAACTTCCCTATCACAGGATTCAATATAATTTCTATAGCTTTTTGAAAATTGGGAGCCGCCCCTGATTAGCCAAATGGCATTCGCCGAAAAGCGTAGGTGCCACATTTACTACGAAAGCGGTCTTAACAATATCACTGGGGTTTACTGCCATTTGAAAGTACCCACTTCTTAGATCAAGAGATGACATTATTGTCGTATAGGGGATATTCGTTATTAAATCATCTAGTAACGGTAAGGGATAGCGTGGATACTTCGTGACCGAATTAAATTTCCTATAGTCAACCGCAAATCTGTATGCTTATGGATTATCCGGGGGTAACCCATTATTTCTTTTTACATAGCACAACAGGTGACGCGTACGAGGATTGAATTGGAACTATGGTTCCTTCTTGCAACATTTTCTCTATATGAAATTCGAGTATCGCTTGCTTTTTCCGATCATACCTGTACGGCCTGGAAACAACCGGCGGACTATCTCCCGTATCAATTTTATGGTATAAAACATGAGTAAGACCTGGTTTATCTGAGAACAACCCCTAAAACTACTAAACAAATTTTGTAACTTCTGTTTTTGCTTATCCTCCAACTTTGCCTTAGACAGATCTATTTCTACATTTTCTTCCTCAATTGTTTTAACCACCTTATCTATTTGCGAATCGGGAATCTTTAACGATTTTCGATCAAAGTCTAAAACAATCTTTGATCCACTTATGAAATCTACCCCAAGAATACATGGGTATTCCAAATCTGTCAACACATGAAACAACCAAGGTTTTTCAAACTCCTTAATTCGAATATTCAATTCTACAATTCCTATATTTTGACATTTCGCTCCCTGTGCTGTGATCACCTGAGCACGCCATTTTTTTACTTGCTTATAAAAAAATATATTATATATATTTCCTCAGATATAAATGATTTCTCCTTTCCAGTGTCCCATAACGCTTTCAAAAATGTTTCATTTAATAAAATAGGAACATATGGAAGTTCCACTGGAGGCATACATATCGCAGAAATTTTAATCGGTATATCCACTGCCGAGTTCTTTTGATTACTTTGAACCTCATTAACTCAAAACATTCAATCGTCCCCTTTGCATCCTATCGCCTCGACTGAAATTCTCACTCGAACCCCTATTTCTGCTGTCCCCGCTATTAAAATCATCATTTCGATCTCCCTTTCGTTGAATCTGCGGTCATCGTTCTGAAATCTATTCCAACTCTTGAACCACTTATTTCCTTGAAGGCTATTCTCGTAGTTACCCCTATAATCATTTCTGTCATTATTTGGTCTACGCCCAACTTCTGAACTTCTCCAATTTCTGCGATTATCATCAACATTAGACATCCTATGCTCATTCCGACCCCATCTTTCCACATTATCACTATTCTGCGAACCCCGCGTTGATTTGCAAGAATACCTGTCTTCAAATTTAGCTAAGATCTCCAAAAGTTGTACCGTATTTTGTGGATTTCGGACCTCCACTTAGTCCTGAATTTGCGGTTCGAGTCTAACAAGAATGTGATCTATCATGTCCGCCTGCGACATCTCTAGTTCCAGTTTTTGGTGCAATTTTAATAAATCGTAAACAAAATCCGTTGGTTCCTGATTCCTTCCTTGCTGAGACGCGTAAAACCTCGTCTCCAAATTTTTCTTATTCCTTATGGTGGGGAATGCTTTTGATAATTCTGCTTTTAGCTGCGTGAAATCCGTGGCGGTATCCTGCACCAACACTGATCCGAATACCTGATACCAATCTCGGGCCTTTCCTCGGAGATGACCTTTCAAATAAGCACATGCTAAATCGCAAGGTATTTCAAGTAATTTTATTTGTTTATGGCTTCCAAAAAGTCGGTCACATTTTCCGACCCGAAAAAGCACACTTCTGGTAAAATACCAAACCCACTCGAGCTTCCTACCCTGGGATCATATAAATTAAGATTCGCTGGCGCCAATGTGATATGCCCCCCCCCCTTTGGTGACCATATCTTTGATTGTCATTGTGAGCTAGAGGTGAGGGTTTTCATAATAATCAGACATTTTAAATTCTTAATATGACTTTATTAAGAATAGAACTTAAATGTCTAACAATTTAGATAAATTTAACTAGTGAGAATCTAGAATGAACCAACACACAAAAAGATAGTTAAGCCGAATCACGTAATTTAGATCACTTTCTCTATATATTTATATTATCCGCCTACTCTCACTTCTAATAATATTACAAGTCTTAATATCAAATAAGCAGTCCTTCCTTAATTCAACTTAACTTCAATCTTTAAATGGAAACGTCTGAGCACGTGTGCAATGGTATGCACCTTGTAGTAATGGCTGGGTTTTTAGGTAAATTTACGATAGGCTGTCAATTCACGCTTGTATCTCCTCCAAACATAACATTCATCAAATTGCCATTTTGCTTACTGAAACTTCTGTTCTTTTAAAAGCTATTTTATTTGCATTTCTTATTCTTTTCTTGGGTTTTGGTTGGAAAAGAGTTGCCATTAATCTTGGCCGTGAAAGAACCCAGAGGTTATGTTAAAGAAAAGACGCGTGAGCCCGTCACAACATTGAATTTAGTGTGCATGTCAGCTTATGTCAAACTTCTATCATGGTTTGATGATTATCGCAGCTCAGTTAATGGTGAGGGAGCAATGTGAGGACAACAATAATTCATTATTTTTTGTGCCACTAGAGGCTACACCTATCAAGCTGTTTCAGAATCAGTTGAAATATGCTTGGCACAGTGATAGGGAATCAAATTTCATTCCATTTGAAAAAATAAGAAATGTTAAACTTATTTCATTTAAATTCATTTAATTATTGTTAATTTTTAAAATGATTCTCGCAATTAATATTTCAGTTTTTGTTTTGTTTTTTACTTTTTTTTTACCTCTATTAATAGTATATATTGTAAATTGTAAGCAAAACTGTATTTTTTGTAAAATTACTACCACTTGCTGTATTGACTGCTTCGAACAGACATGCGAAATAAATTTTCCAGTAGATGCTGAAAGTCTTATAAAATATTGTTATGAATTTTGTGTAACATAGTGTAAATAATTTGTATTTGGATATGTAATGCCTTTATCTTACTCTAAATTAGATTTAAGTTACGTTAAAATTGCAATATTCACAAGCAACACCGTCCCTTACATTACAATATTTATTCAATGGGAACTTGGCCAAATATTAGCCATAGAGCCAAGTATTTGTCATTTTTGGTGAGTTCGAGACCCTCTGGATTCTTCTAGAAATTAGTAGGAAAATCTACAAATTTCAAGATCTATGACGCAAGCGGTCATTCTCGAATTATCTGCGAGGAATATAAATTGAGAGAGGCTCGCGGAAAATCAGTCAGTCTGGTTTTGACTAGCGATTAGTTAGTATTGCTTTGACTGTTGAAGCAATTAATGAATACTTCGGCTGTTGAACGAGCGATTGCTTGTGAATAATCTTTTATATACATGTATTTTAGACTCCGATAATTGTGTCTGAGTGCTGTTGAATGTGTGATGACCTTCTGAGATTTATTTTGTGAATATTGTTCCTGAATCCTATATTTATAGGATTGGATTTTCCACGATAAATTCCCATCGCTCTTAAGGAACTGTCTTGTTCTTTGCGACTGACTTGCATAAAATCCTCGAACCCCGGATATACGTAACATTTTTTGGTGTCAGAAGGGGGATTTTATGCCGATAACACGAGCGATAGATGACCAACTGAAGGCTTTGTTCGAAGGCATCAATGCCTTGAAAAGAGGCTAAGAAGAGAACGGAGAAAGGCCAACAGAGGAAATGCAGAAAGGTCTGGAAAGTATGCAGAAGAGCCAAGAAGAAATTAAGATTGAGTTAAGGAAGAGAATTGAGAATATGCAAAGAAGCCAAGAAAAGACCAAAGAGAGAATGGAGAATATGCAGTGAAGCCAAGATGAGACCAAGGAGAGAATGGTCTGGGAAAAAAATGTACAGATATGTCAAGATCTGAAGATCTTGAAAAGAAGTAAAGAGAGAGAAAGAGTAGAAAAAAAGAAATAAAGAGTAAAGAGTAGAAGGAGAAAGAATAACAGATCTTGAAATGAGCTTCTAGCTTGTGGGAACGAGGATAATGAAAGAAAGTTTGTGTCTGCTTCTCCAGCACCTGTGCTTTCCTCACCAGTGTCAGTGAAACTGTCTACCTATGACGGAAAAACCAACTGGGCGGTATACAAAACGCAATTTTCCATAATTTAAGACACTAATGGATGGACCAAAGGGGTCAAAGCATGTCAGCTAGTAGCATCCCTTAGAGGAGAAGCCACTGACGTACTGCAGACTCTTCTTGACACACAGCTTCTAAACTTGAACTCCCTCTATAAAGCTCTGGATCTTCGGTTCGGCAGGAAATACTCCAGACTACGCATGCCTGCAGATGAAAACAAGACTCCAGAAAACCGGAGAAAGTTTGCAGGAGTATGCCTCCAAAATAGAACGGCTTGCCAACTTAGCTTTCTCCGACTGTCCAGAAAGCGTGCGAGAAATAATTTCATTGCAGTATTTCGTGGACGGAGTGAAGAATGGAGAAATCCAGAGGACTATAAGAATGGCAGATTCTCAAGATCTTAAATCTGCCTTGCAATTGGAGGCCACCACTGAAGCCAGTCGTAAAGATCGCCATTCCATCCGAGGAGCTAGAGTGACTGCTGATGAGCCGTGTGAATCTCGATTGGTAAAAGAGATGGAGAAATTGAAAGAGGAAATGCAAACCATAAAGGCTGTAGTTTCGTACCAGGAGAAATGCAACTTCAAGTGCTGAATATACGGTGGAACTTTACACCTGAGAAGAGACTGTCTCCGAGCAAAGAAGGAAGAAAACACCGTCTCATCTTCCAAACATGAAAACTAGTAAATGGCCATCTAACGAGGCGAAGATCGCCAGACAATAAAAAGCCCCATCGCAAGATTTTCCAGATTACTGCAGTGAATGGCGGCAACAATGAACTCTACGTGATAGGACAGATTAATAACATCTCGTGCCCGTATGGTTATTGATACTGGAGCCAATGTGTCAATAATCGGAGAAGATTTGGCTCGAAACTCAAAAATTAAAATTATCTGGACACACCCTGAATTTTCTTAAAAACAGTGACGGTTTAGTAGCAGAAAATAGGAAATTCCGATTCGGCCTAATTGATTATCCTGACCCAGACAGTTCAAAAGCAGAAGTACTGATAGCTTCCCTGGTAGTAGATCTCTTGAAGTCAGTCATCCCAGTGAGAGTGGCTAAAATCAGTGATAAGAC
>BMAV01011911.1:0-10687 GCA_019973955.1 Trichonephila inaurata madagascariensis | reverse complement strand
AAAAACAAAATTTTTTGTTAAACCTAAAAAGATAGATTTTGCTTGGGGGCTTTTTTCTGATGGAAAAATTTTTCCTATTTATTTACAATTTGCTATTTTGTAACACTTCAAAATATCTTTTTTAAATTATAGCATATGTGTTTTTCTGTTTAAAGTTATATTATTGAAAAAGTTTCATTAAAACCTTTCATTTGTTTTTTCCTTAAAAGAGTAACAAACATTCTAAAATTTCCATTTATAATATTAGGGTATTTTTTTAATTTCATTTAATTTAACGGAAGATTGCATACATTTAATTCCACAATATGCTCTTCATTGCTGTCCGTATAAAGACATTTCCTTTTTTTTTTTTTATTCATTCACGCATCGACATCACCATATATCATTTCGACAATGGTATGAAACAAAAGCTCAACAATATACAAATTTCCCATTTAAAGGAAAAAACAGTTTTTATTTTTATTTTTTTATAATCAGTAAGTAATTATTGTTTACATTCTATTTAAATTGACGCCAAGTTTATTTCCCGAATTTGTTCTTGCCAATTTACAAATAAACAAGTTTCTGTCTCCAACTATTCTATATCGTGAAATAACTAAATAAATAATTGAATTTATTAATACAGTCGAACCTCTATAATGCGAATTTTTCTATATAGCGAACTTTTTCCTAGAACCTTGAACATTTCACGATTTTCTTAAAAGTGCATATAGTACAAAAGTGTACTATAGCGAAATGCATTTTCTATATAACGAACGTTTTGTTTTGGGATTCAATTTTTGTTCTCCTTTTTTTAAAGTATTTCTGAAAAACTTTCAAATTATTCTCTCTTTAACGCATTTTATGGTGCTCATAAATCTTGGACTGGTTTTATTAGATCCTTACTCGTCGAGAGCAATAGAGTTCTGGACGTTTCATCTAAGAAGTGCAACCTTTAACCCCCATTGCCCAGTTCACAAGAAACCTCTTCGAGATCCTCTTTCACCCTCAGTGAAGTTGTCCCGTGTGCCCGTGTTCTAATTATAAAAGAATGTATGTTTAATACTACTTGTATGCTTTAAATTCATTAATTTTAGTATAAAATTATTTCCTTAATATTGAAAATACCGTGAATTCTTGGACATTCTTTTTTCTTATTTTCATTGCAGTTACTCTTTATTCCTTTCTTTTTTGATGGGTAAGATATAAAAAATAAACATATATTAAAAAAGTTTTAAAAAAGTATGAATAATTTTTTTAGTGTATAGTTTTTATGGATTTAAAATTTGTTTAAAGTGGTTTATAAAGTGTATTAAAAGATGAACCTCAGTAAGCTGAATTTTCCATATGTAACGAAAATTTTTTCCGGAATTGAGCGACTTGTTATATAGAGGTCCGAATTGCATACATTGTGAAATTTTACTTACAGAATAAGCTACTATAAATAAATATGAATATTTTTCTAAAGAATAGAAACTCTTAATTTTTATTATTTCAAAAATGCAAATGAAAAAAATATGCTGCTATTTTGTTCAAAACATATAACATTGCATTATCATTCGATGCTTTGTCTCTAATTTCCACAAAATATAATAATGTATATTTCTTTTCATTTTATATTACATTGCCACATGTATAAGTAATTTATTTTAAGGCAAAACCATATAAAATAAAATTAAACTAAATTAAGTATTTATCATGAGTCTTATTTGTTATATTATGAAATTTAATTGTTAGCAGTACCCTTCAAAAAGTTAGCTTAAGAAAAATACAAAAATTTTTTCACACAATCTGCAAGGAAACATAATCGATGAACTGTGATTTTGAAAGCACTATTTTCTAAGATCGGTTTCCAGTAAAGACATACAATCCGGGAATATTAGGAAGGCAATTTTGAGTTTTCTTTTATCATTTCCTTCCAAAAACGAATTCCGGAAACGCAAGAACTTCTCAAAGATATAATAATTCCCACTTTCCAAAAAAAGTGGAAAAAAAAATAAAATAAAAATTACCCAATCTATTGGTAGAAACGTACAAAGAACTCATGGGATGAACATTTTCACTTCCGTTCTTGAAGAGAATACAATATATTTTACTGTATGAGAAAAGTTTGCATCCGAATAAAAAATACATCAGTAATTTGAGAGTAGAAAAAGTATAGAATGCTCTATTCCAAATCTCTTTTTTATTCTTTAACTGAAATGAAAATTCTAAAGTTCTAGCAGCAGCATAAAGCACACAACAGATCAGCTTTTTGTAAATTATTATATATATTTGGGGAGTAACTATGATATGTACCTTTTGTTCCCTATTTTTTCAGCTGTTAAACAGATAACTTATCTTTCAATTTATTTTTATCTGTTTAAAATATATAACATCATATAATTTTATTATAAAAGCATGCTATAATGTCTCTAAATAAAGCGAATTAAATATTTACATATGCATGCAAATAATGCAACAAATCTGAGACAATTTGCTGAAAGGATAAATTTTTATTTTACGTTAATGCGTGAATAGGAACTGAATTTCGTCTACAAGAAATGTATTAAGTATATAATAATTTAAATAATTCTAAAATGCATGATGTATATAATATTGCGACACATTCAAAGGGTTTTAGTGGTATAGAAAGGGGATACTAAATGGCTGTAGAACATATATAGGATCACAAACCACTAGTCCATTAAAACGTGATAAAAGTAGCGCTGGAAGGAGTGGGTAAGGATTTTGTGATCATCTATTGGGACCGTAATCAGTGTTCTTTTCGTATGCCACAATACAAAACACCTTGTTTTCCTACAGAACGTCCCTCCCACAGTTGTTGCAGGTAATAGCGATGGATATTATGATTAAATATTGATCGCGGATTGCAAACTAGAAAAGCATTGGTTTAAGTATATGTTATTTCGAGTGCATTTATGTTAATCTCCAACCTTTAAAAACAGCTTCAAAATTTTTGAATAGTTAATCCCCACCTCAAAATGAATACTTTGTCATTGCTTAAATTTAGAAAATCACCAATAGTACATAATCCATAATAAATCTGCATTTAATTTGAGTAAATTATGTATTTTCAAATATATATGTATACAGAAATTATTTCCCTAACCAAGGTCTTTTTAACAAGGCAGCATTCCAACGACTAAAGTAGTATTGTCTTCATTTAAAAATGTCTAACTCTCAATATTTTTTGCAGTGTTTATGCTTGACTATTTTATCCTAAGTCACGTGGAAGGCAAAATCATCCTATTTCTACATCAATGAAACGTAATGAGTTCGGTGTGTTAAGTAGATTGAAATAGACTATGAAAATAATCTGTCCATTAAGGGAGGCAAATTTATAATTGAAAAATAAACATGATATTTTCTTTGTGACAAAAGGCAGAGGATGAAGTATATCACATAACTAATTCAATATACTTCACACAGAGTTAAAAAAATTTGTAATCTCTCAGCAAATTACTTGTTCGAATTGTTTTGTTTGAAAGATGAGACTGCCAATCTTTCGCTTCTTTTCATCTTGCGTGTGCTATGGCATGATCCATTTTGATTTACCGGCTTTGATTGCTGATGATGAAACCATGCTCAATATTGTTACGTATATTCTTTGTTATGCACATCATGCCATTGGGATTAAGCAAAAGTTCTCCTCCTAACAAGAGGGAAGTTAAAAAGCAATGCACTATGGATGTTTTAGAATTTCAGCTGTTTCTAAAAGTTCATTGTGTTGAGTGCATTTGCCGGTAATATTGAATTAGAACCACTTGAAGTGTGCTTGATAATAGCTTTTATAATTCAACTCTTTACAAGTCACAATAACAATTTTATATTCAAAATTTTAACATGTATGTGCTATTAGATTTTAAAAAGAAATCTTGTCTCTTAATGAGATGTGTAAAATAAGGCAAAAGTATATTTAATAAGTTTTTTAATGATGCAAAATGATCCAGTTTCTTGCTAGATTATTATAAAATTATCAATTATAAATATCCTAGGTCAGTGCTTCTCTTAACTTTCATTACCTATGACCCAATTTTCAATCATAATTTTCTACTGCGCCTCCTTCATATACAATAATAATGCATTAATGACGCCAAAAGCCATACAATACGACTTACTTCTCAAGTGCCACCGGCGCAAAAGTATATAAATCTCTGCCTAGCCAGTGCGTAAATTGCTCCGGTCGTATGGCAAAAATGCCGTCTTTCTTTTTGATATACGATCTTCTCTGTCATTGCTATCCATAAAATTATTCCAAAGGCATTGGAATACAATAAAATGTGCTTGACAGTGTTTGTAAAGGATTTATTTATTTCAGAAGATTTTCTTATTTATTCCCTTTATCCCTCCCCGCTAATACATCACATACGCTTGAATACGTGCAAAACGGTGGCATTGGGGAGCGAATCATATACATTTTAATCGGAAGTTAAGGGATTAACTATACATCGTAAAAATTATCCAGATAAGCGTTATTTTTGCATATAATTTTACGTATAATATGTGAGAAGCCCGTGGGATCACTGGTAATTATGGAAAATTTAATACTATCCTATTTAAGTAAGAAAATTATTGAAATGAATTTCGAAATGTATTTGAAACAGAAAACTATAAGTAAAATTTTCATATAATTAATTTTATACGTTTAATAATGGTTTATGAATTTATTTGTATCGGAATTAAACTGATTTAGAAGAAACAGTGCCTGATTTTTAATGAAACGAAGTAGATAATCAGTTTTCACATTTTTCAAAGTATTTAAAATTAAAAGAAAAACAACACACATCTCCTCATGTTCTTTTTCTCTTTATCTATTAATTTTATATGTCATAATCAAATATAATCTTAATATAAAAATATATTAGAAACATTTTTTAAAAAAAGAAATGTTCTGCAGACTACTAAAAATATAATGAATTCCAAATGATTCAAAATCACATTACTGGAATGTTGTTTTTTTTTATTTACCATAAGAAATCCGTTGTATAACGCGCATCTATACTTTCAGTCATATTTTTTTTTTTAATTTTTAGGTATATTCGCCGTATAACGCGCACCCCTTTTTTATGAAAAAATCTGAAATATTAGTTTACATTTTATGTTTTGAAGTAATTTATTCGAGATATTATTATTTTAGGATTTTGAAAAATAGTTTTTCTTAGAACTACTGCTCTATTAGTTCCTAAGGCAAGCCATTTTTCTTTCAATAAACAGTACTTATTATATGTATGCTAAAAATTTCTTTATACTATCCTTTTGTGGTTTGTTTTTTAAGTTATCGTTTTGATATCCGCGCAAACGCGCAACCTTTAAGGTTTCTCTTTAATCTTTATTTTTGTGTTTAAAGAGCGCGTTATACCTGGATGTGCTGCTGGTAGCTTAAGCAATTTAGAAAATGTAAACGCATTCATTGAACAAGAGTAACAGGACAAAACCTAAATAAAATTATATTCACGGATGAAGTAATTAAATAAAGGTGAATCCTTCCTATACACAAGAAACTGGGCAACAATATATTAAAATAAAATGCAGCTTTTTTCTTTGTTCACATGGAAATGTAACATTCAAATAGTTGGTTTGAGGAAAGTGAGAGCCTTATTGCCATTAAGTAATTTTATTTTTGCTAAATTAATTAATGAATATATGTACGCCATGCCTGTAAAGTATTCCTGAATGTGTGTGTACTTAAAATATAACTCAAATTTCTTGCATTCGCCTGTTCATTGTATATTCCTATAACATTATTTGCTAACATCTCATATAACTCGCGGTCACTCACGCCTGTTTTATTACCGTCAAAGTACCGCGGGTGGTATGAAATATCCCAAACTTTTAACACGTGTATTTAATTATGAAAATAAAATTGTCATTATGATACATATATTTATGAAGTACAAGATGTTTTTGTAATAAACAAAATACAGTTCTGCATTGCATACAAATGTGACTTAACATTACCTAAGACCCAAACATACAAAAATTTTTATTTTAAAACACATAATTTTATATTTTTCATAAAACCAGTAAAACGTATATACGAAGTAAACATACTTTGTAATTTGGTAATATAATGATAGTAGAAAAGTAGAAAAATAATATTTTAATCATTTCCAAACATTCAGAGCAGATTGTATACAAAATTGTCTAAACTTCATGAGTTCTAAGCCCCCAGATCCTCTTTAAAGGCCGCCATATTCCAAACTGGCCTAGGAAAAGAGGGACGGCATCAGCCCTAGAAGGTTCAATGACGCAAAATGTGCAGCCATGAAAAACGTATTATGTGCATTCTTTTAGAATCCTGGGAGTAGATTTTTCTTCTTGTTGCTGAGGTGTACAGAATAATCTAGCTATGGACGTATTAAATTATAATAAGGAGACAAATTCTAAGATACCGTAGGCCAGAATATGCAAGCGAGGGAAAAACTTGTAGTGTCTCTATAACCTATTCTTACAGCTGTTCTTTTTTTCTGGTACTGAGACTTTGACGTGTCGAGTACAAATACAACACATGTAGGTAAACATGAATAGCTTATGTATGAAAAACCATTGATAGTCACTACGCTGTGCTGGTTGCCAAAGGAACCGTATTTACTCTGCTAAGGATTTCATCATTCAAGGCTTCCCACTGTGAACAAGTTTGATCATTTGATATATCTGATACATAAACATCGTCACGCTTTCCTACCTACGTGATCAGCTACGTAGATGACAGAAGCTGAAACCTTTGATATAAAACACTAAGCCGAAATGAATTTCAAAGCGCCTAATTTATGTTTACTTCATGCTTTTTCTTTTCTTATATTCGTTTTTAATGCAAACATTTACTCATAAACAGTTTCTTAGTGTACAAAAAAACTTTCATGCGTCATTTACTTTTAAATGTTTTACTACGAGTTTTGAGACACAATGTATTATATAATTATCGCTTCATTGACTTTGTGGTACTGCGCCTATCCTTATATATTAAAAAAACACATTGCTAGAGAATCAGTGCTATATTTCCTCTTATTATATTTTTGATATGTTAGTTAAGCATTTTGGCTCGCTTGCCTTAATCTCTAAAATGACACAATAGTCAAGCCGGAGGTTTACGAAACTGAAAAGAGTACGAACTTTTCTCTGCACTACTATTCATAGTGTCGGCCACGGTAGCTTCGAGCAAGTTGCAGGTATAGGACCGTGGCTTGTTTCTGTTAGGTCGAAACCCAGTACCACTAAAGACCCGCTGTGTAGGGCAGAGATGCAATGCTAAATCTGTCGAGAGTCGAAACGTCCCCTCCTGCTGGTGTGGTATGGTAGTTAGGAGAGGGGGTGCCACCAGATGTCGTCCACGTCACTTGACCGGCCCAAAAACTGCGGTCCGTCGCCAAAAGCCCTATGCGTGTAGCCGGAATGAGTGACGTTAATGGTCTTCAATCAATCAAAATCAAACTATTCATATAGTTATTCCTAAGGCTAATAATCGAAATATATATATATATATAAAAGGACCTTGACAATGTTTTATGTGAATGATTTTACTCTATTTCCAGATTATTTGTCTTTTTTTCATTATTCCATCATCCTCTGTTACATACGCGCGCTGCTGCGTGGAAAAACGAATCTCGAAAATTTTAGTCTGCCGTTAAAAAGATTAATTATGTTTGCAAAATTATAAATATAAGCGTTAGGTTTTGTATATAATATTATACATGACCATCCCATAAGGTCATTGGTAATTATTAAACTTGTTCTTAACTGTGTATTGTTAAATTAATTATGAAATACATTGTGTAGCACTGATACATTTATAAGTGTAATATATCAGTGTAAATGTGTATTTTATTTTTTATATTGAATTTACTTTGTTTAATTTCAGTAAATTAATATATTTTTAAATAATATTTTGTTTTTGACTTTTCAATACGCTAGCGCCGCCTCTCGGAGCCGTCACGCACCCCCACACAGTTTGAGTAAATTATGTCTTGACCCCTTTCCGAGCTTTTGTTATCACTGATATCACTTCTGTGTCCTAAACTTGTTATGTGGTGATGAATGTCCGCCGCCGACATGTTTCTCGCTGCCGTGTAAACGGATTACAGACCGTATCCCCTTACACTTATCGGGGCGATCCAAACTACCTTAAACATTTTGTAAAGACGCAATAAACGAAGCTTACAGGACTGTTACATGAGCTGAAATGGTTTGGAGGGTGTTCGCAAGGATGCTGGTCTATGACACAGAGAAGACCCTGCTTGCAGCGTAATGCAATTCAACTAGGAACAATACGCAACAATGGACCTTACTTCTTAAAAATAGCCCCTGTATATATGTATATATATATTTCCACACCAACACAAACGCTTCAACTGGAAGGAGCTAATGTTAGAAATATGTTACCAGTAAAGAGAAAACCAAAACAGTGAATAACTATCAAAAGTTTTAACAATTTCATCTCACCCTTGCTTACTAACACTGTTTGGTGAAAAGTTTCCTTTTGCACCTCTATTATCCATACTTTTCCATATAAGGACTTTCAGAGAAATTACAGAAAATAGAATTCCTCACAATTTAACTTTAGCTTCCCATATACTTATTCAATACTAAGTATGAATGTTATCAAAATGTATCAATTCAATTACGAATTTAATTTTTTTTTAAATAAATAAAACAAAAATGGATTTTTCGTTATCCCTAACTTTAAATATATTATGTAATTTAAGATCATCACAAAACAACAGCTAGGACAAATGAGGACAATTGTAAGATTTCAGCTGCAGGAACTGCTTAAGAGAACGTATACTTATCAACATCACATTTCAAGCTGTATTAATGCTATTGAAGATTGACCTCATAAGTAAGAGCCACGATCCAGATACGAGGACAATAAATGATCTGACACATCACTTTACTAATTTCTACACAATACCAAGATGATTATTTTGAGCTTCAACTAATTGACCGTGCTCTTCGAGATGATTCTCAATTGCCATCAGGACTCGAACATACGACTCGGCAAAAACAACACTGGCAACGAGCTCATGACCATGACTTCTGGTAAACAAAATATCAGACCAAAAATACAAATTAAAAATACTGTAATTTGTAAAAATTTAAAACTAACAATCCTATGCTTAACTTTTTTTTAAATACCAGATGCGAAAACTTTTGACTATTTACTCCACAAACTAATGCTGTCATTTATTACCTACATCTATTTATTAGGCATTAGCACCACGGCAGACTAAGGGTTAAGATCATGAACTCGTGACTGGCGTGCCATTAGTTCGAGCTTGGTTCTGCTGAAAATCCGTTGTGTGAAGGGGGACGTTGTACGTTAAATCTGTCAAAGCTCAAACGTCCTCTCCCGTCGGTATGGGAGTTAGGAGAGTAGGTGCCAGAGCTGAGAGACACACAGATGTTGTCCTTGTCACGTGGTCACATTTCAAAATTACGAGATTCTCCGCAAACGGCCCTTCAATAGCTTTATATTGCGACGTTAATATAACTCTCACTCACTTCGTCATCAAACCATGAAGATTTTAATTTCTTGTATTAGCACGTTTAGTTTAATCAAATAAATTTAATATTATCAAGAAAGTGCTTCTCAAACTTTCAATATTCACGACCCATGATTCGAACATCATTTTCATCGCGCCCCCTTCCATACAATAGCAATGTTTTGTGAATTCAGTAATAATATACTTTGACACAAAAGCTACAATACTCAATACTACTTTACCGTCTTATATGCTACCAACGTATATAAACGTCTCTCTCTGTCAGAAATTAATTTTCCGGACGCATATATACGTTTTTCCGAAACACGATCTTTTCTCTTTGCCCTGCTGTTCATAAAATTATTCCGAAGGCTTTGGAATGCAATAAAAGGACCTTGACAGTGTTTGCAAAGCATATACTCATTTAAGGATTTGCTTATTTATTCTTTTTTCCCCCAAAAAACATCAAAATACGAGCTCGTAAGTGGAAAAGGTGGATTGGGAGCGAATCACGTAACTTTTTAAAAACCGAATTTAAATCCGTTAATTTTAACAATAATGACGATGTCACTTAATAAAATTTTTTTTTAAAATATTAATGAAATACATTGAAAATACTGATACATTTATAATTTTATTATTATCAGTGTAAATATGCATTTATATTTCTTTTAAAAAGTATTTTGTTTGTTTACTTTCAAAATTTATATTTTTAAAAATTAGTTTACTTGGTTTTCAATGTCCCTCCCCTTCATAAAGATTGAGTTATATGGCCTAGGCGCCTCACAAATTTAAAAGGAAAATGCTGTATTTTTAAAAAGAAATGTTATTTAGCAAACATTTTAATTTAAAGGAATTTAAAAATTTTTTGGGGTTTTGATGTTGTATAATTATGAAAACAAATTTGTGCAAAAATTTAGAAAAACTAGCATTTAATTTTTTTAAAAGAAATTATGTGTGAAATTGATTTTTTTAAAAAAAATGTTTTCTTTTACAAAATTTACGTAATGCATGAAATTTGATATACAAATAGTTCCAAAATTTGTTTGGTTTTTATAACACGATTGGTATTCGGACACTTTTTTTATGAACTCATTGGTCCCCTTAAAAAAAAAAAAAAATAGTTAAAATTTTTTTTTAAAAAAAAAAAATTTTCTTTGATTTAAAATGCAAAAATTTTTTCATTTAATTAATAAAGTAAAAAAAAACAAGTACAAAGAAAAAAA
>BMAV01011909.1:0-24094 GCA_019973955.1 Trichonephila inaurata madagascariensis | reverse complement strand
ATCCCTTTCCCAAAAAAATTCAATCACGTTCCCCAACCCCGGAAAAAGCACACTTCTGGTAAATCCCAAAACCCCCAGCTTCCTCCCCCAGGGTCATATAAATTAAATTTTTGGGGGCCAATGTGATAGGGCCCTATTTACCAATCTTTGATTGTCAGCGTGAATTAGGGTGTGGGATTCTCAAAATAGCAGACATTTTAAATTTTTTTATGACTTTATTAAGAATATAACTTAAATCCTAACAATTTAGATAATTTATATAAGCGATAATCAATAATGATCAATCAAAAAAATATAGTTAAACCGAATGGGAAACGCCCCTTTATCTACATGATTAATTATCCGCCTATCCCTTTCTGATAATTTAAACAATATCAAATAATCAGCCCTACCAACCCAACTAAGATTCAATCACTGTACTGAAACGTCTGGGTGCGCGTGCAATGGTATGCCCTTGTAGTAAGGGTAGATATCCCGGTAACATGATAGGCCATAAATTTCCCCTCGTATATTTTCCCAAACATAATTTCCCTAAATTGCCATACTGTTACTGAAACTTCTGTTCTCTTAAAAGTAACTTATTTGCATTTCATTTTCCCATTTCCTTCTTGGTTTTTGTTTTGATTTTGGTTAAAAAATAGTTGCCATTAATCTTGGCCGTCAAAGAACCCAGGGTTATGTTAAAAAACACGCGTGGCCCGTCCCAAAATTTACAAAAAAACCTTAAAATATATGAAAGTGCTGCCCTTTTTTTATTAAATACTATTTTCCTTTTTTAAATTTTTTTTTACACAAGGAATTTTAAAAAATTTAGCCCCCCCCTTTTCCAGTTCTTTTTCCGGGTTTTATTTATTTTTTGAAAAAAAAAACATCCCGATAAAAGCAGTCGTTTCAAATTTAACCCTTCATAACTTCATATTTTTTTTATTCATTATTTTACGAAAATTTAGTAATTTAAAATATTTTAAAATCAGTTTATTGGTTTTTTAATTTTTACTTTATTTATTTAGTAATAAATTGTACAATTATGTTTTCTTGAGAACAAAACTGAATATTTGTACATTTTTAATTGTGAAATAAAATTTAAAAAAAGTTTTTTTACCCTCGGTGAAAATTGGTGGTGGGGGGGTTGTCAAAACACCATGCCACGCTGAGCAAAAGGAGGGAAAAAGAAACTTGTCGACAAAGGAAAAGTAAAAGAAATTTCGAAAAGGGGATTTAATGAGATAAATTGAAATACTCAAAATTCACTCGTAACACCCCCCGGTCTGGTGCCCAAAAAAAAAATTTCCATGGGGATTTAATTTACCCACAAAACCCCCTAAATGCCAAAACTACTGCGGGAAAGGACCCGCCCGAAGGACAAGGTGTGGAAAAATTAAAAAAGAGTAGTTTAATGGCATATATAGAAATCACACAACCAGGAATGCTGACGCTAAAAAGAAAAAAATCTTCCAAATGCTGCTTAGAAGGGGCCCGTGAAACCCCGGGGCCATCCAGCTAGTATATATAAAAATTTATATAATTACAAAATTTTTACAATGCTTTTAAAACAAAAAACCCCAAAGGGAATTTTCGTCCCCGAAGCCCAAAACACGTAAAAAAATGATATACAGCCCAACACAAAAAGTAGGGGGACACACTCCCAAATTCATAGATTTTTATATAATTTTTTTTAAACATACAAAAAACAAAAAAAAAAAAATAAATAAATGTTTTTTTTAGTAAATACAAATAATAATAATCTGAACAAAAAAAAATACATTAATAATTATTGTTAAAATTGTAATAAAGAAATCGGTTAATAAACGTTAAAATATCGAGACACTTCCCAAAAATTAAGAAAAACAATTTCTTAAAATTAATATTTTGTTGGGCCTTATTTTTTTTTTCGTAGTCTATTTGGGATGGTTGGAAGATTTTTTTTCAAAACCCTTATCCATTTTTGTGTGTCCACTCTTTGACCAAATTTTTTTCCCCTGTTTTTCAAAAAAAATTCCATTTTAAAGGAAAAATTGGAACTTTAAAACACAGAAGGAAAACCCCTTTCAAATTCGCATATTTTCGTAATTTTAAATTTTAAAAAACTAATTCTCAAATTTGCGGATTTTTTAAATTTTCAAAATTTTAATGCAATTATTTTTTAACTCAATAAAAATTTTTTTCCTGGACCCGAAATTGTAAAACCCCCAAAAAAATTTGGGTTTTATATTTGAATAGGGGTAAATTTTTTAAAATTCTATTCAAACCCAAAAATTTTTTGCCTTCGAAAAAAAAAAAATTTTTTATAAAAAAAAAATTCTTTTCCCAAAAAATTTTTTTATTTTCTAAATTTTTTTTAAAAAGAAAATGTTTTGGGTTTTGTATGTAGGGGGGTTTTTTAATATCCTGTGTTAGTTTTTAAAAATTTTGAAGAATTCTAAATCCAATATTTTTTTTTAAAAAAGCCCTTTTTTTTCGTTTTTTATTAACTTTGGACAATACCCCCTTTTTTTCAATAAATTTTTTGGGCCCTGATTTTATTTTAAACATTTTTTTTGGACCCCCATTAAAACTTCCCCCCAATTGGAAAATTTCCCTTTGGGCTTTTTTTTCCAAGACTTTTCAAACCCCCTGATCTTCCCGGGTTTTCTCCAATTTTTTCTATAAACCCTCGTATCTGTTGAAATGTTTATGTTTAAATTTCCAGTCTAAAAAAAGTGGTGTGAAATTAAATTATATTGATGCGCTGTACATTTGTTAAATTTCTCATTTCAAAAGTGTCCCAACACTTTTTGACTCCTTTAAATTACATTTGAAAAGCTAAATCAAATTATAATTCTATAATACTATTAAAATTTCCTTATATACTGCATACCAAATGTTAAAATATTTCTTAATTCATTTTGTTTTTGTTTTAATGTAATAAATATTTTTGAAAAATGGCTTTATAGTTTTATGTAGGCCAAGTGTCCCAATATTCTTTGAGTGACTGTATACGATTGTTTTCTACAATTTTGGAAGAAATTTACTAATGCAAAAGTTCATTTTTTATACTTCTAAAAAAATGCACCACATTTTATTGTCAACTTTTGCACCTTTAAAAAAAACTTTTAAAGAACAATTGACTTGCAACTTGCAATAATTCGCCTGACTGCCTGTCAGTAATAAAAATAAATGAAACATTTCCTACTAGGACCTCCAAGGACTTCGATCTTCTACTATTCGATTTCTCTCCTATTTCCTGGAGTTGTCGTTGTTGGGCCCCTCTTTTTGAGTTCTGACCGCTTGACCGTCCTCTCATAACCTCCTGACGACTCTGGCTTGTTGACTGCTGCTTGCTTCCTTGATCCTTGTAGTAGGGACTGTACTGCTGAATTTTCTTTCTTTGGACCAGACTGGTCCCCTTTGGCTTTCAATCAGTTCACTGGATGATCGGGACTCAGTTCTTTCCGTTCTCCGGGGCCTCAAATTGTACCTGCCAGTATCATGTTCTGGCATTGTTGCTTTCTCTCTCCGGGCTTTCTTTCTAAAATTATTACTATTGTTAGTTGACAATGGTAATCTCCTCTTATCTCCCTGTTTTATGGGCACCTTTCCACGTTTCTTCTCTGGCTCCTTGATCTTGAATTTATAGACCTCTTATAGCCCATTATTTCCTTTCTACTCCTCTTTAACGGTCTATTCGTCGGCGTCAAAGAATCATTTCAGGATCCTATAAGTGGTATGCGCTTACTGGAAAAAACTCATGCGCCCCTCAACCTTATACTTCTTAAAACCTGTCACTTTTCCCTTTACCTATCGTTCTTCACCTGACCCACTATTCTTACTATTTTGTGACCAATTTGATCTAGTTCGCACACCTTCAAAACAACACGTTTGAAACCGTGTGATATGGTCGTTCTATGGCGACCATATCTTTGATTGTCAGCGTGAATTAGAGGTGTGGGATTCTCGAAATGAATCGACATTTTAAAATTCTTAATATGACTTTATTAAGAATATAACTTAAATTTATAATAAATTAGATAAACTTATATTAAGTGAGAATAAACCAAACATATAGCTGTAAGTAAACCTGATCATGTAACTTGGATCACTTAGCTAAATAATTATATTATCCACCTACTTTCAATTCTGATAATATTACAAGTCCTAAATCAAATAATCAGTCCTACCTTGATTCAAGCTAGGGTTCAATTACTGTTCAGAGACTTTTAGGCGCGCATGCAATAGTATGCACCGTGTAGTAATGACTAGGCCTTGGTAATATTTTGATAGGCCGTCAATTCACGCTTCTATCTCTTCTAAACATAACTTTCCCTAAATTTGCATTTTACAATTGCATTTCACTTCATGGATTTGGGTTGGAAAAGATTTGCCATTAATCTTGGCCATCAAAGTACCCAGAGGTTATGCTACAGAAAAGACGCATGAGCCCGTCACAACCTTAAACCACTGCTATCCGAATTTCCAACTCTCATCGCCTTCTCGTCACTTTACCTTTGAAGGTATAATCGGACTTGATCAATGTTGTCCGTCACTCTCTTTCCCGCTTTCCAAAGTACTAAATTGTTCTTTCTCACTTCTAATACTCTATACGGATCTTCAAATTTTGGCTTAAGGTATCCGACTACGTTGAAAACGTCATTTTCGGTCAAAATTCACATTTCTTTTTATTTGATATTTTTAAAATTAATACGATTATCTTTCTAAATCTGCCTTTGTTTTATCTGTGCGATTATTAGAAAAAAAGTTACAGGTGTTTATAATATTATCACAGCGGTGAAATTGAAACCGGAAGAGGTGAAATCGAAACCAGAAGTTGACTGCTTAACATGCGTTTTACCCATAACTTTTGCAATTTCAACCCATTATAATTTTAAAAACAATTTCTGACAATTTTTTAATACTGTTTTATTGATAGGCATCAATAATTTCAATTTTTTAATTGGACTTTAGTTATTGGCAACATCTGTTTCTTCTGACCTCACATGTTTTTGTTTTGATTTGAATCTTACGAATGTTGGTCCCAAAATTTTCTTCAAAAAACTGAACTTTTTCGTTTTAATTGTACAATTTTTAATCGTTAATTGTTTCTGAAAATTTTGTGCTTGTGTTGTTATCTACTTATAACGGGTAACAAATGGATTAAATTAACCTCTACTTAAAAATCCCACCAACTATACTGGTGACTGATTCACAAAAACAGCGGGAGTGTTGACTTGCAGTGTTCTTGACTTGGAATATGGAACGGCATGGCGGAACAAAACTGGAAAAAGTAAAGGCATTTTCACAGAACAGAATGTTTTAGTGGAACATTAGAGGTAATAGAATATTTATTTAAATTGGGAGGTGTGTTTTCAAGTTTGTGTTTCTCCAATTGTTTGAGAACAATCTGTACCTGCATGAAGATTATGTTTGGACTGACTTCTAATGTGACTTCAAATACTCAAATTGTACTTTTATTACCCTTTTCAGCTATAAACTAAAAAGCAAAGATATTTATTAATTTACAGCTTATTTGTGGAAGGTGAGAGTGATTGAGGATGGCATTCTTCGGTGAAAAAGCTATGTGCTAAGCTGAACTGGCCTTGTATGACAAAAGGAGCATTTAGACTTTGTGAAAGAAAGTCTTGGCTGATGCTACACTAACGGCTAACGATGCCATGAATGACACTGCTTTGGAAGCAAAGAGCATTATAAAATGTTCCAAAATATCAGTTGAAGAATGTGGAATATCCGTTGACGGCAGAGACACGTGGACATTCATCGCTATATATAAATGTGGTTTCTATATAAACTGTATACATTAAGACTGGGAAATTCTAGATTTGGAAATGTTATCAAAGTTTTTTAGAATTCTATAAGTCCAGTCATACAAGCATCCAGCAATCATCTGAGATTTACTTCAAATATGGAATCTATTGGTCTGTACAAAATCTTTGTATGTTTTTGCACTACGAAATCTTAAAAATATGTATTTCTATTGTGATGGTGATTCCAAGGATACCTTTCTGTTAAATATGTGTATGGTGTCAACAATGTCATCAAATATGAGTGCATAAGATACTTCTAAGAAAGATTGAGTAGTCGGCAAGAAAATTTAAAAAAGGCCAGAAAAACTATACTCGGTGAGAAGGAAAACTTATCAATGTTATGTTTAATAAAATTCTAAACTGCACAACATTAACACCAATCACGTCAAAAGATATGCTAAGTGCTACAATAGCGGCAATTTTTCACTGTTGCTCCAGCAGGGGAGAAATCCATATATGGTTCATGCTCGATTTGGGCGCGAGAACTTCTGAGGTGTGAGCTATCGAGGAAACGACAGCGGAAAACAATAAACAGGGAAAAGTATAGGTCTTTCTGTGAAACTTTTCAAATATTGTTAAACATGTGTACATGGCAGAAGCGGTGTGATATGCGGATTATTATAAAACGGTAAGGCCACAAATACAAAGTAAATGTTTAACGCCTGTTTGTGACAAATCGTTTCGAAAAAACTTTATCGAGCTAAAAAACATTTTCTTTGGGTACCCATATTGTAGTCATTATTTTTAAAAAGCTTTTATTGATTTGTTAGGTATTTTGAATTATTTGGCATAAATACGGGGAATTAGACTGCTTGATGAGAGATTTGTTGACATCTTTCGAGTCGGTGACTCGAAACAACATTCTTGCCTTTTAAAATCAACCAAAAAAAAGGGGGCCCAAAAAGAAAGAAAGAAACTTTAACAAAAGACCAAAAAGAGTGGAATTTTGTTAAATATAAATCGGGAGAGTTTCAGTAATATATTTATCATATTTTGTTTTGAAATTGCTTTATAAAGTTTAAATGCATTTTCTCAAAACTATTTTTTCAAATTTCCTTGATATTTCAAATGTGATATCTAAAAAACTATTAGAATACTTGTATTAAAATTTACACAAAATATATTTATTATTTGTATTATCTAGAAGAATGGCCTACAAACTAAGTGAACAATTTTAGTTATTTATAGTTGTATTTTTTTCTGGAAGTTTTGATAATTTGATTGGAATTTCCCAGTTCACTTCAGCTCGACTGGCTATAACTTTTTGATTTAAAGAAATAATTTTAACCTTGTGGGTCATTCTCTAGAAATTAATATTTAAAAGTAATGTTGCAGCAATATTTTTGCTATGGAAAATATAAAATATTTTAAAAATAGTGTTTGAAAAAAATTCGAAAATTTCATTAAAATTTCTTTTAAAATTTTAAGTTTTTGCAAATTTTTTTATGTACATATATTATTTCTAACTGTATTTTCTTATTATTGTGTATAAAAGTGAAACTAAAAATGTAAAAATATTAGGGATTTTTAGAAAACTTAAAAAAAAGTCTCCGAAAGTAGTCGGATACCTTAAACTTAGCAATAACTTTTTCCACTGCTGCACTTAAGGTATGTGTCTGCACCAACATCCAGTCATTGATTCGAATCCGAACCTCTCGCCTTTATTTATTATAATTTTTTGTCCGCTTTTCATGTTTAGCTTTAGTATTTCTTTCTAGCCTCATCAAACAATTTCTCAATATCTCTTACTAGAAACTCGGTTCCGTCCAATTCCATCACCAACTTCTTAAATGGGGTAATCAATTTTTCTACCTAAAAACAATTCTGCAGGGTCTTTCCCGTAGTCTCATTCACACACACATTTCCGTTCTTATAGCATACGTGAACTCTTCTAAGAACTGGTCCCAGGTTTCATGATTATCGTTAACATAACTGGCAATCATTTCCACAATATCTCGATTAACGCGCTCAGTTCTATTCGACTGAGGTCTATATACAAATATCTTCACATGCTGTATGCCTAATCGATTACTCAAATGCTCAAAAATCTCGGATATAAATTGGGAACCGTTATCACTTATCATTTTTTATAAGAGCTCCATAACGTGATGTATAATTATCAAATAAACTATCTGCTATTACTTTTTAGGGAACCTTTTTAAGGGGTATGATTTCGGGTCATTTTGAAAAGTGGTCCTTAATTACTAACTCGCGACTCGTCTAACTCGCGACGCAGGGTACGGACCTAACTAATCTAACGTAACTATCTCGTTTTGATAATTTGTTACTATCGGAACTAAACGACCAGCTGGTAACGCGTTTTTATAATTGACAGTTTGACTTAAGTGGCATGTGGAGACATATTATTGAATATAATTTATCAAATAGGGGAAATAACAAACACCCCGGACTTTTTTTATACGTTTTATATCGTCTTAAGTGACCTGCAATGGGCTTGTCATGAAATTCCACGCATTATTTCTCCTCGCAATGATTGAGAAATATAAACTCTCATTTCTCCTAAAGTAGTTGCGTATTTCACGTAAAACAACAAGCCCTCAACTTCGAAAGTTGGCCCATTCCACATATTGTCACATTAAACCCGAGTTTCCTCGGGGGTTTTTAAGATATCGATATATATGACCAACTCGGTTTCTTCTCTGCTCTTCAATAAATTGTTGGGAGACGAAAGTAAACATCTCTAAATATTGCACGTACATTTTCCCTGCTGTACTTTTCAGGGGTTCCTAGACAAATTCATCTGCCACCGCTTTTTGAGTTCCAGGATGGTGTTCCCATTCTATATTAAATTCAGCTGATTTTGAAAGTTTTTTTTTTGACAAATTTTTACCATTTGTCAAACGCGTCAAGGCAGCATGATATGATAGTACTTTTACCGGCAGTGAACCTAAGTACACCCTAAATTTATTTAGAGCCCAAATTACCACAAACATTTTCCGTCCCCTGAAATTTTCTCCCCGACCAAGGGGTGGGGGGGGCCTACTGGCCTCTGTTCCTGGTTGAAACCACCCAGCCTATTGAACTTGCATCCGTAAATCCCCGAAGGGTTTTTAAATGGGGAAATTTAAAACCGGGCTTCGTAATCCGGGTTTTTTTGGCGTCGAAGGCTCTTGTTTTTTAAACCGCCCAAAAAGAAATTTGTATTTCTTTTAAGATTATAAAGGCTCGATAGATGGCAATTTTTAATAAATTTATTTAACCACGGGACGCACCAAAAAATTTGGGATTTTTTTTGTTTTTGGGGCGCGTTATCTCAACTATCGCCTTAATTTTTTACCCTCGTTGTAATTCCTTTCCCCTTCCCAATCACCAAAAACTAAATACTTCAACTTTCAAGTTTTTAAATTTGGCCTTATTCAATTAATCCGTTTTGCAACAATCGAAAAACTTATCTTAAATTGCATGGTGAGCAAACGGGGACGTAATTTGGCATCGTCCATGTTTAATTAAAAAAACCCCCCCATCACCGAACTTAAATTAATCAATGGCTTTCAAAAATTTAAACGTCCCGACAGCCCAAACGGCATACAGTGAATGCGTACGTCCCTTTTTTCGTGACGAACCGTCTTAACCATAACTGGGTTTTAAAACTCTGAAAATAGCCCGAGCGAATGTCCGGGGACGACATGATTGCAGTTTGGGAAAAAACGTTATAAAACTTCATTCATGTAAGAACGGGTATTTAGTAATGGCTTTAAATTTTTATCGTATACGGAAAAATGATGCTTCGGGATTACCAGGTAACCCATTTTTTTTCTACACAGCACAACCTGTGCGTTTAGGGGGTTGTTTGTTTTTGGTCCCCTTCTTTCAAATTTTCCCAAGAAAAAAAAACCTTGCTTCACGCTATCACCTATACACCCTCGAAACAACTGGGGTTTATCCCCGTGTAAAAATCTCATAAAACATGTGTGTCTCTTTTTGTTAAAAAAAATTTTTAAAATTAAAACAAATCAACGCTTACCTGACTCTCGTCTAATCCGTTTTAGTAAGTTAAAGTCTAAATTCCCCTCATAAACGGTGCAAAATTTGGGAAGGGGAAGATAAACGATTTTCATCAAAATCGCTTTTTTATTCAACTAAAAAACTCCCCCGAAAAAAAGGCTAAACCCCAAAAACGGAAACTGTCATGGTTTCCAAATTTTTTTATCCGTACTTGCAACTCAACTACCCCTACATTTCGACATTTATCTACTTGTGTCGTGATAACTTGAGCGAGGGATTTCTTAACTTGCTTATAAAAAACATTTCTTATAAATATCCTCGGATATAAAGGATTTTTTCACGCCTGTGTCCCAGAGTGCTTTCGTGAATGTCTTATTTAATAAAATAGGAATATACGGGAATTCCACCGGAGACATGCATATAGCCGAAAGCCTAATCGGAATTTCCTTTGCCGATTGTGATTGATCATCTTGATCCTCTTGACATTAAAAAATTTAATCGACCCCCCTTTTCAATCCTTTTTTACAAAAATTTTCACTCAGACCCCTATTTATTCGGTCCCCTCGACTACAATTTACACTCGGAATTCTCTTTCCAAACTGATATAACCTTCGATTATCCATATTAAATATATTTCCACTCTCGAACCCCTGATTCCTCTGACTTCTTTGAGGACCATTCTCGTACTTACCCCTATAATTATTTCTTCCATTATTTGGCATATGTATTACCTCCGCATCTCTCCAATTTCACCGTCTGCCTTCATTATTGGACATCCGACGCACATCCTAATCTCGTCTCCCCAAATTCTCATTACTACTCAAACCCTGCATTTCGTTGCATGAATATCGTTCCTCGAATAATCCAATTAATATAGTAATGGGCTTTATGTATTGACACGATTTTTTTTTTAATATTTGAACTGAAATTTTGCTTATCATTTTCATAATCCCCTAACTAACGCAACAAATATAAATACTTGCTTTATAGAATAATTTTTCGATTTTACTGAATTATATGTAAATTTTTAAAAAATTTTTTTAAAAAATCTAGGTTTTGGGTGTTTTTTGAAAATCTGTTACCTAAGATATAGTGGTTAGTGACGCCAACGCGAAAAAGTAGGGTTGGGTTAAATTAACCCAAGACCTGGATGGTTGTAAATGTATAGTGCCTTTGCAGCATGGTAGGATTCTAAATAGCCATCTAGCCACAAATCATTTCGAGAGGTTAGGGGAAGAGAAGTGGGCCATCTACCCCCAGTTTATTATTATTATTTTATAAAAATTGGGGTTTGAACTTTTACTATAACATAATAAAAGATAAATGAGAAATTTTGCCAATGAAGAAGAAGAAACAACTTATATTGAGAGAGAGAGAGAGGAGAGACACTTCAACAGATTTGACGTTAAAATCTAAAATTAAGCAAAAATGGCTTTTTAGTTTTCAGGTTATAAATTCATGCAGAATGCACACAATTTTTCACGCAGCTCTAAAAATGTTAGTACCAATCAGAGGAATGTGTTTCTCAAAGTATGGGGAAACAAAAAATTTGATGTCAAAACACAAAATATGAAATGCGAATGCAAATAATTTGCACAGACTCAATTGCAAATAATTTGCTATTGAGTGAAAAAAATGCAAACGTATCCCAATTACTAAGTATATTACGTAGGTAGGTCACATGTGGGGCATAGTTTATTATTAATGAGTGAATTATATTAAAATAGTATGAATTTATTTATAAAAATACAATACTTTTACAACATAAACCACATATAACAAGTTGATTATCTTAAATATTGTTTCAGGATATATTTTTTTAATAAGAGAATGGGGCCTTCCCCAAATGCCTTTTTTGTTCTAGGGGTTCCCCAATTAAACTGTGTTCCACGGAATCCTGAGGGTTTCCAGAGTCACAATAAAAAAAATTTAAAAGACACTTATAAATATGCATAAAATAGATTATTCTCTATGAAATTTGTATTTAAATTTTAAATATCTCTAAAAACGTCTAATTCATTAAAACTGAAAATTTTTTTTATATATAAAACTTTTTTTTTTGAACACCTTTTTTAAAATTGTATTATAATATAACAGAAGAAAATTAAAACACACATTTTATCTTTGTATATATATACTTCCTATTGGAGATTGTGAATATTCTATTATTTTACTATATATACCTTGGATTTCACGAGATAATTTTATACTCGTCAGCACAATGTCCAGCAAAACTAAATGGTTTTCTAATGGAAAATGCACCTTTTTTCCATTGGTGGAAATCAACAAATTCGATGTGTTAAAGTCTAAATTTAAACAAGAACATATCTTAAATTTTATCTTGCAAACTTTCTCATGCAAAATGCAAAATATACAGTGCATCTCACACAGCTGTAAACATTATAATACCATTCAGAAAATATATTTTTCAATGTGAATGACTACAAAAACAAAATAAACTCAGAATACGTAGTGTGATTGCATTCAATATCTCAATAGATCTAGACTTCGACAGTTTGTGTGAAAAAAAGATCATTGATTCACTGCATTATTATTATTAAATTATCTATGCTTGTATAAATGAAAAACAATGAAGTCAATAATTCATTCGTTTATTTAATTTTATTTTTATTTTCACTCCAATAAATGTTTGTAATGGGTTTTAAATAAGATATAAAATTTTATATGCAGCTTGCACAGAAATATAATGTTTTCCCGAAGTGGCCTACAAGGTCCTTTGGGTTGGCCACCCCTGTTCTAAGCCAAGATCCGACAGCGAGAATAACGCTTGAGGGTAAAGCGTCTCTCTATTTATCATGACGTTTTTTGAACTTAATCCCGCGTCTTTAGTCCTTCACAAACTTGAACGATAGGGAAAGAGAGCAATAAAAAATGGGTCAGTTGGTGTCATATAAACGGTGTCACACAGTGTAAAAGTCAAACTTGTCCCCCACCAATCGAGAAGAATGCAGAAGCCTCCTTATCTTCAGTTTTGAACACAAGTAGAAGGGGAGGGGGAGAGGGAATTTAGTGTTTCGAGCTGTTGGGACCGAACAGAAGCCATCCCTAAACGTGAAAAAAGGGGAAGATTCTAACTGTTATGTCATTCTTTCATCATGACCTGTCTGAACATAATCATCAGAAAGTTAAATAAAGTAATCGAAAATTTGGAAGAATAGTAGCACATGAAAAAAATGTCTATTTCAAAATCGAGAAAATAATGGAAATTTAAAAAAAGGGCATATCATTCATCTTTTATGAAGGAACTATTTACCTTCGATCATTACAGCCAGTACGACATTACTTCGCCGTTCCTTTGAACACGCCCAATCCCTCCTCTTAGAAGAGGGCACTTTTATCGTTTTCTAATTCGGATTTCTGTCTATGGGTCTCTTAAGCCAGCGATATTCAACATGAGGCCCGCGGGAAATATGTGACTCAACAAACCTTTCTGAGTGGCCCGGTTATGGTCCATTGCACTAACAAAATAAATTATTTTAGAAAAAATGCATTAAATATCTAGCTTGAATTTTTTATCAATCAAATATATCACTTTTGCTACTGATGTGCTGAAACCAATTGCGAGATAACTTTTTTGTTTTCTATTTGTAATCTTAACGGATAATGATAATAAATAATAATAGAGTAGAGACCACACACACACATTTTATGTATGAAACTAATTTTTAATTATTTCTTTTGTATTTCAAGCGAAAAACATCCATAAAGTATGTGTTGTTTCAAATCGATTGGGATCCTGACTATTTCGTACAGTAAAACAAATATGGATCAACAACGTGTTTTATTTGTCAAGAAAATGTTATATTTAAAGAATATAAATTTTTTTTAACCTTATTTTATCACTAAGCAAAAATTTTTCAATGGCTCTTTTTCCTGAGTATCCTTTTAAAGAATTGATAAATTGTTTTTCTTAAAAAATTTTTAAAAGTTACAACATTTTTGGGGGAAGTCAAAGATGCAAACAACAAGAGCGCATCCTATAAATCTCTTACATTATATATATCGATAAACATATGGAATTGTTATGGATAAATATCTGAATTGACGCAGAAATTATGCTTCTTAAATGTGTTTCTGGTGTATTCTTTTATAAATTCATTTATCTGTTCAGATAATTTTTTTTTAGTAAAATAAAAAGTATTTGAATAAATTTGAAATAAAAATATATATATATAAGCAAGTCTAAACTAATTTTGAATAAATAATAATGATTTCAGTCTGAATTTCAGTAAAAACTCTTTGCTACCATTCTGTATATTATAAATTAATATCTGAAATTAAATTAAGTAAGATCTTGTCAAAATAGAAATCAAATTCTCAAAGTACTTAGCAGCTTTGTTTTTCTGACAATAGAATACAAACAAGGGGCTTGGGATTATTGATGAATATAAATTAAAAATACCCCATAAATGGTTAACAATTGCATAAAACCTATTTTTTGTGAGTAATATAGTTTAAAAAAAATCAAAATTTATGCTCAATTTTCCACAGTTTGAATGTCATTTATCTTATAGCACCCCCCCCCCCATCTTATGAATCCTTATATGGCGGCCCACCTAAAATAGTTATAATATGCATGTGGCACAGCGGAAAAAAAATGTTGAATAAACAATATAATATACACACTTGATTTAAACAATATAATACACACGCATGATTAAACGGGACACTTATTGGAGTCGGAGAGATGAAACAGCAGTTGCAAAATAGAACGAAGACAGTTGGTTAATATGAGTTTTATGTTCCCCTCTTGCAGATATATATTGAAAGTAAGAGAATTTATGACTTCCCGTGGCAATTAATACCACTCGTTCAGCAACTCCGTTTTGGGGTTCTAGATGATGGGTAGTTGCGAGTTGCAATTGCCCTCTCTAATTCATCTCAACCATGCTCTAAATGATTGATATCTGGAGATCAGACTGGCCAATCCATCCGGCGAATATATTCACCCTCGAGAAATTGATTGATCATATGAGCTTCATATGACCTTATATTATCATCCATTAAAATCCAACTGCACCCCTGAAAATGCCAATATATGGCTGCAAGACCTCATTCTTATACCTCATAGCATTCAAAGTACCTGTTTCAAGGACATCGAGATGTGTACGGCCCTCCAAGTGATGTCTGTCCGGACGATTTAGCCTCCACCGTCGTAATGGTCAATTTCTTGGACATTGGATGGCAGGTCGTGGGTCTCTGGTTCTGTCTAAATGAGAATACTGGGATAATCACCGGTTATGCCAGCGCTCCTCAAGCTTCCGACATTCGCGACCCAATTTTCATTCATAATTTTCATCGCGCCCCCGCATACAATAACAATGTATTGATGTAGTAATAATGTGTAATACTTTGACGCTAAGGGGGAAAAAGCGACCTTAAAAAAACTGTACTAATCATCAAGTATTAAATTTTTTTATGCAATTTTTTCTTTTTTTTTTTGTATGGGGTAAGCCCATGGAAAAAAAAACACTGAAATTATTTTTCACAGTGTTTTCAAAATGTGGGGGGGACCTCCTAAGGGGCGTGATAACCCCCAAAGGGAAAAATACGAAAATCGAAAATAAAGATTTTTTTAAAAATTATCAATTTAGCAATCGGAAGCAAAACAAAATATATTCTGACATAATAAAAATAAATACACATTTACTAATATAATTATAGAGGAAATATATGAGGGCACAATGTTTTTATACAAGTATCAATAATAAATTAAGAATATGTTAAATCGGCTTCTCAAACTTTTTCCCCCCCTTTTTTAATCACAATTTTTTTTCGCGCCCCTTATACTTTTATAAAATTAAATGCAATAATAATGCACTTTTTGACACAAAGCACAATACCATCTTTTAATTATAAACCGAACAAAATTAATAACATAAAGATTTTTTTTATATGTTATTTTTTAAAAAAACAAAAATTTAAAAATAGGATAATTTTTATGTTATTTTTCCTTTTCTAATTTTAAAATTGGAACATATTGCAAAATGCGGTGGTGCTTAGAAGACAAAATATAGATACCAGCAAAAATAGAAAAGAACTAGATCAATTTCTAAAAAAATTTGAAAAAAATGTTCTTAGACAAGCCCAGGAAATCACTTAATACTTTTTAAACTTTGTTCTTAATTCAGTATTAATTAATTAGTTATAAAAATTGGCAGCACTGATACATTAAAAGTATATATTGAAGTACCCTCTTTTTCCGGGGTTCATTTATAAGAAAATAAAACATTTTTCCAAAACTCAAACTTTCAAATGGCGACCCCCTTTTCAATCATAATTTTTTTTGCCCTCCCTTATATAATAATAATAATAAAATTTTATTGAATGAATAAAGTGTCTTTGACATAAAGCTATAATATGATCTTTTAATTATAAAACGTACACAAATTAATAAGACAAGTTTTAAATTTTTATATGTTACCTTTTTTAAGTAATATATATATAAGTTTTTAAAGTGAAATTATATATATATACTTAAGTATTAGGTTACTTGCTATTTCTTTCTAATTTTAAATTGAAAACAGATTTCGAGAAAACGGCCATTTAATTAAAGATTTTCCTTTCCAAGATCCATTTCCTTAAAAAAGTACAATGTTGGCTATAAAAAATAGCCTCTGAATCTATAAGCTGTTTCTTCATCATATCCATTACATATCTGGTGAACTCATGAACGTTCAAGTGAGTTTAGGCAATCTAACAGACGTCTCGCACAAAACATGTAGGGAAATGCTGTACTTTATAATAATTTAGTCACAAGTCATGTATGAATGATTATTATTACCGAATGTTCTTTGCATTTATAATCTACAATGCTAATTGTAATTTCACTGTGTTAAGGGATTTACGTAAGTATGGGTTAAAATAAAAATCATAGATATATTTTAAATCGCATCCATCATCCGGACTATAAAAGAAAGTACATCAACAAAGTACACAGACGAGGGCAAATTGATAGTGTAAAGTCATGAATGGGTTAGATACTATTTCAAAAATACTCTCAGAAGGGGCCTCAACCGCCGGTGCTGAGATCTTTATAGATTCTACATCCAGTGACGCACCAAGGGCAATTTGTTATAAGTCACTTTTGAATTTGCTGGGGTAGAGGCAGGATGCTGAATTTTCTGCACTGAAAACAAAAAGCATTTTGTATGGAATTATTGACTACTTTTAACATCATACCTTTGAATCCGGGATTTTCTGCGATGGCTACTTAAATAATACCACAAAATATGATATGAAGCTAAGATTATCAAAAATTAACTTGAGGCCGGATTTCTAATTTTAGCCTTCCTTTTGAAAACTTTTTACTCTGGTACATCACGTGTTCATGAAAGTCACCACAATTATTGAACTTTGCTTCTTTATACTGGCTGAAGTGACCTACCTAACTCGAAAGTTTATTTTTTAAAAAAATGATAATATATTATTCTCTTGATATACAGCTTTAATTGTAAGTGAGATTGATAAAACCAAGTGCATGATGAATGTGTATGCTGAAATGAAATGATTTTATTGAAATGAATAATTATAGAAACGTGAACTGCAATTTTAAGCCCTGCAGACATATTTAGAATAAATGTTATAATAAAAAAAAGAATATAAATTCCAATGAATAACAATTATGTTATTTTTTATAATAATATTTGAAGTGGTTAAAAACTTAAAATGTTTTAGCTCAAGTGATCAGTATGTACTGATAATGTAATGTTACCATCGCGGGAGGACGCACGCCACCTCTTGTAAAATTATTTTCAATACACATGATAAAAAATCTCAAATTAGTGAATAATTTCCAACCGCATAAAATATACTTACCTATTTCAGTTATGATTTTTCATTTATCTTCATAATTTGAGAAAATATCCACAAAACTGAAACTAAATTGTTCCAAATGTGCGGACCCAATAAAGGACAATAAATCAGAGACACTTACAACATTTATGAGAGTTGTAAGAAAACTACCACATTTTTGTTCACGTTGTGTTTTACGTCATTTGTTGATCAACAAATATCCTATTGAACTTTTTTCTCTTGCTTATAGGCCGTTTGACAGGGTGAAGGTGCATTTTGCAATACACTTATTACTTCATATATTTTGATAAAGTTCGTACGCTGTACCTATTGTGCAATTTTTCTGTTTCATGTTTATTGCTTCAAATTTCTAGTTTCATAACATGATTAATAATATGCATTGTTTGCGCGAAGTGTTTCCCTTATTTTTGGATCAACTTCAATTTCCTTTTCAGAGAGATCACAGATGTACCCACACATTACCTCTTCTTTTTATTCTTGCTCATTTGCTATTTATAAACCATGAATTAGTCATATAACATCACAATTAAAAACCACTAAGTGATTCAGAATGCAGTATGAGCCTGAGCGAATGATGTTTACCGCACCGGGAACTCTGTCTAAAACAGCATTCAAGATTCTAAAAACATTTGCTACCCTCTCAAAAAGGGAGATATATGTGGATAAATCTATTTTAGCCCCATTAAGACTGTCATTTTGAGGATTCTCTGTCAAGGTCATTGGTACCAACAAACAAGCTTCCACACACACAGAATTAACGATTTTTGTATTATATGCGTTTCAGTATACCATAAAATAAAATATATGCCACTAATCCTTCAAAGTGCTCAAGGCTAATATGCTTATTCATACAGGATATGTGTCGTTTCAGACCATATCTTTGATTGCCAGCGAATTATAGGTGTGGGTTTTCAAATTATCAGACATTTTGCACTCTTAATATGACTTTTATTAAGAATATAACTTAAACTTAATAATTTAGACAATTCTATACAAGTATGAGAATCTAATAAACCAAACACACAGCGATAGTTAAAACCGAATCACGTAATTTAGACTACTTTTATCTAAAATAATATGTTATTTGCCTATTCTTGGATTCTGTTTGATGTAATAAGTTACAAGTCCCTAATATCAGCCACCAGTCCTACCTTAATCTAAGCTAGGCGATTCTATCACGCTACTGAGATGTTCAAGCGCACGTGCAATGGTATGGCACTTGTAATCAATGGCTGAATATCCCGTATGACCGCGATAGCCGTCAATGACACTGATACCGCTGACCCTGAAATCAAGAGATGGAATACCAAACCGTTCTGATTCGATTTTGATTTTATAATCGTGATTTTACTTGGATTTTTGGTTGAAAAGATTTGCTATTAATCTGGCCGTCAGTAGAAACCAGAGGTTATGGCTACAGAAAAGACGCGTGAACTTGTCACAATGTGAGAAGATGTGCAACCTGAGGGGAAAAAGTGCAACAGGAATTATGGTATTTCGTACTTCCCAAAAAGGGACCGGGTGCAGATGTAACCATGCCAGTAAGTTAGAAAGAGTCAGCAAAAATAATATTTAGGATAGAAAACGATGGATAAAATTTCATCGTATCTGATTACAGCAAAGCATACAAAATATTTTTTTTTATTTAGTTATAGGATCAAAGATAGCTAATGAGCGTTAAAAATAGAATCTTTTATTTTTGACCTTTTTTTTCACCACAGATTATATATATAAATCACATCAATGTAAATTTGTATTTATTATTATATCAAAAAGTATTTTTTTTTACTTCATTCCAGTAAATTAATATTTTTAACCTTTTATTTTCGATATGCTCGCACCCCCTTGAAGGGTTATCGCTCCCCCAGGGGGCGCTCCCCACAGTTTGAGAAACACTGTATTACCCTATTCGTACTAACCCAACTTAAACATTTTTTCCTCTACTCCTCTAATATATACCACGTTAATATTTCTTTGTTTTAGATCTCAATGCAATTTATATTTTATCATAAGATGTATTTTTCTTTGCGTAGCTATTATTCTGTTATTTGGAGACTTTTGTTCAGAGCAATGTATGTATTTATACTGAAATTCAGTACACTCAATAATCCGGCAGATGGTCGGTCTCACCAGTCGAGGATTAATAAAAGAATGTTTAGTATAATTTGTATAAATATGCAATTTATATATTAAGCATACCAATAAATTTTCTAAAAACATGGATTAGTAGATTTATTAAACTTTTTTGTGTTATGCTGTATAGCTTATTAAGAAGGCCAAAATCTATTCTATTTTTATAATGTTCTATATTGCTTGACTTTTTTGGTGTGTTGTCTAAAAAATATCTTTTCAGAAAATTGATAATAAATGATGATGTTATATGAATATACATAAATATAAGTAAGGCCACATTTATTTTACATATTATAAATAAAATATTTCTAACTTATTCATCTAATCCAATTAAAATAGAACTCAATTTTAATTTAACATGTGAATGTTTCAGGCTATTCCTATATTTGATGATTTAATTTTAAATATCTCACTATATAGACAAAATTTATCTTAGGTACATGCCTGTTATTCCTTTCATGATTTTAATTAATTTATGAACTTGAATTGCCACCCAGTGATCTTATCTTGTTGTTAAAACGGAATGAATGGCCTGAGGTCAAATTTTCAATTGAAAATTAGAGATATAGTAAAGGAGTACATATGAATAAAAAGAAATGATCGCTGGACTTCGATATTTTTTTATAAAAATAAGTATGATTCATGTTTTTTTGATACATGGAATGTGTATTTTTTTCATTGATGTATCTAGTAATGTACTCTAATGAGCCTTTGATAGAAACAAAAATAAATAAATAACTGACCTATAAATACATATATTGTTAATGGTTTATAATACACATACTACAATTCATTATCAATCCAAATTTTTATTTTGAATTTATTTTGCTCAAAGGGCTCGAAATACGTTTAAATATAAGATTTGTAACAGATTACAATTTTGTTATCTAGTTCTTAAAACGCAATTATATTATATTTTTATTTACATTTTATTTCCCTCATATTCTTAAACTGAAATGTTTTATATTTATATGGTACAAGAAAAGTACATGATTTTAAAATTAGTATATGAAAATATCTTTTTATGGAATTGGAAGCTATTCTGTAATAATTTTTTCAAATATTCATCAATTGTTTTTGTTAGAATTAGTTAAAGAATTTTTACTTCAAAACATACAGATTTTGTTTGTAAAAAGACGCATAATATGAACGTTTAAATAAAAACTATTATAAGAAATTCAATGAAGAAAATATTGTCAGAAGTATATGCACAAGTGTTACATCGATATATATATGATTAAAATACCAAAAACAAATATAAATCAAATATTGAAAATTGAGAATTTATTGAAAAAAATACAAAACTTTGTCTTAAAAAAAATACATAAAACGGAAATCTGTAAAAATAAGATATAGCCTCTGTCTTTCTGGAAAGATATTTGCGATGTTTTTTCTTTATTCCGTTTTACTTTTACTCTGTTATATAAATTTTAATTTTTTTATGTGTTTATATTTATTTCTTAAATATGTTTCTTTAAATATTAAAAAAAAGAAAGTGAACTGCGTGTCTTGCTTTTAAATGATACAGTATCGTTCTACGTAGATAATTTCGCTTATACATATTAATATTATAATGCTTTAATCTTGGAAGCGTCTGCTAGTTTACAGTCAAACATTTTAATACGTTTGAGACAGCTTGCAGAAGTTAAGATTCAAGAAGGCATACAATTATATACTTCTGAAATTGATGTATTCCAAACCAGTATGTTTTCTAGCGTTGGTCTATGAGGGTGCCCTCATCTTAGAAATTAATTTTAGCTCTTACGTGTTTAAATATGTGAATACATTTCAATGGTAATTTTTGTAGTATAATAATCTATTGTGTAATAAGTTTTGTTATGTAGGGAGTTATTAGTACGAGGTCAAATAGAGACCTTTTAATGCTACCAACTTCTGCGGAGAGGGTTATAAATATGTTTACAAATTTAAGAAAATTAAAAAATTGTTCTTCAATTTTTAATTTAATAAATCACGAAACAAATTGTTTCTCAGTAGTGTTTAATACCTGGTCTTCTTAAATTTGTTAAATAATTTAGTTAATAAAATAAAATTTAAGCCCCAGATATTTTATTTGTAATTTATCCATTGAATTTTGAAAGATAATGGAAAAAAGAGATTCGTTGCACAGTAAAAATGCATTTTTTATCTCTGAGTAAACACAAATGCTGGTGTTTAAGAATTATCTTAAATTATAATTTGTTTACTTTCTTTCTATTTAATTTTCAAGTTGTTTAAATGATGTATTTGAATAACATTCACAAATCATATGCCAAATTCAAAAAACAAAAGGACAAAATTTCCAGAGTGTAAAATCATTTGAAGTGTAGAAACGAAATTTTGTGGAGTTAAGTTCTATAAAAAACATAAAGGGTATAAAAGTTATACTTATATCTGCCTTAGTTCGTCTCAATCACTTTGACACACTTCATATCTAGCGTAACATAGTTACCAAATGATGGGAGATATTTACAGATTGAGTTAGACACATGCTATATACTTTAATGTTTACTTGTGCTTTATATATCCTCTTTTTCTTTTGAGTCTTAGCTTTTCCCAAGAAAGTTTTCTGTACAAAAACAAAACACAGTAACATAGATCCTTCTTTCAGATTATGTATAAATAGAAATACACTAAAGGGATACTTTGATTACTTTGTATAAAGTTGGATTTTTCCTCCTGAAAATTTACTTAAGAAAAATCGAAGATAAAAGACCATAATTGTTTGTTCTTAAAGATAATGTTTAATTAACGTTTTTTTAACTATCAATATCGTTTCATTTTTTTAAATTTCATAGAAGATAAATTCATTTCTAGAGCAAAGTTTTTGCCACATATTTTTTAAGTACATATAAAACAAGTGCACAGAATATCTTTTGAAATTTGATGAAGGAAATTCTTTTCATGAATTATATTCCGTAACATTGATAAAAAAAAATAATGTTGAACGCATTTTGAAATAAGAAGGAAAAAAAAAAAAGACTGATTCCAAATGAATAATCTACAGTAGCATTGGTACTAGATAAGTGAATCAATACATCTAATTTTGATATTTTAAAATATTCCGCACTGCAATATGGTTGATATTTATTCCTAAGAAAAATATTCAGAATTTAAAATTTAATTTTTGTTGAAATGCATTTATTTTTTTAAAGTCATCGCTACTATTTATATTACAATTTCGTGAATTGACACATGTTTAGTACAACTAATTTATTTATTTTGTAAGTATTTAAAAAGTATTAAAAAAGTATTTAAAGTATTTAAAAGTATTTAAAATTAGTAAGTATTTAAAAAAATTATGGAATGGCATTTAAGCTAAAATTCATTGTAACGAGTTCATTAGTTATAAAAGCAAGGAATTCTGTATAACGTTTAAATAAGCTACATTTCCAGAGTTCCAAATATCTATTTTAAAATAAGAGTGTGCATGAGAGAAGTGAAAGGAAGTATATGTGGAATGAAAAATGCTTAAAATCATTCACAAAGTTTACAAAAGTACGCGCGCGCGTGCTAATTTATTATTATTACTTCAAATACATTTATATTTTCAGAAATAGTACTAAAGAGTTTAATCTAAAAATAGATGAAAAATATTTCTGTAAGTGGAATATAAGTCTTTATCTAAATATTTTTTAAAGATTAAAAAAATAAAAAATGAAAAAGTTCAATTCACCATATTTAGAGTTTGTTAATTTTTTTTAAAATCCAAAACTAGCTGGTTTTAAATCAAAAACCGGCGTTGCACGCGCTATCTCTACATTTAGAAATTGAATGATTGTTATGATAATGTCGTTACAATTCTTTTTTGAAAATTTTTCAATTCTTTTCATTGTCAGACAGGTGTATTTCCCTTCCATTTACCCCCGGCATTGCTCGAACTTTTTTGAATGCATAACAAATTGTCATGAAAATTCCCCTTTCACTGGCAGCACTTCCTGGTGTGTGTGTGGATTTCTGTATTAACGTTATTGCAATTTCTTAGTCCCCGAAAACGAAAATGCACTTTTTAAAAGATAGTTGTATGTTGAAAAAAGACAAAAAGTAGAATTTTTTAAAATTCTAAAATCCACAACTATATTAAATAATGAATTAAAATTGTGACACTTTTTTAAAATGTTTGAAACACTAGAGAAAAGTTTCATGCAATTATCTTTATAAATGAAGAAATTAAATATTTGATTTAAATTTTGAGTATTTTTTAAAAAATTCATTAAAAAAGTTTTCGGCGTTCCCTTTTTTAAATCAGTGATTCTAAAATATCAAAGTATGAACTTTTTAAAATATACCGTATCGTTGCGAAATAAATTATCTTTCCAATTCTGTAATTATTTTTTGTTTTAGTTTTATAGAAAATTAGACAA
>BMAV01011908.1:890456-957572 GCA_019973955.1 Trichonephila inaurata madagascariensis | reverse complement strand
CGTTTAACAATGCCCCAATAGGCTGTAATAAAATGTAAGTACCCAGATATGTTTAAATTCAATAATTGTTTTTGTGAAACTTGGATATTTTGAATGTGTTGCTTTATTCAATGCTATTATTGTCATGATTCAACTGTACTAATTCTGTGTTTCGGTGTGTTTTAATTGCTTCGAAATTTATGCAATATTCGAATAAATCACTAAAAATGTTAACATTTGTGTTCGAAATCTTGTCTACTAGTCGTCCTCTTAAATTCCTTAGATTAAGATTATATCATTTTTCTATACATTAGGTTAAAATTCCCACAATTTCAATTTTTGAAAAAAAATTTCAAAAATTTTTGCTAAAAAACAATTTTTTTACTCTGCGGTTTTTTTTTCATTTTTTTTTCAAATCAACTAACTATTTATTTTATCTTCCCTTTTTATTTTTTGTGCTTTTTGTAAAATATTTGTATATTAGAAATTTATATTTTCGTTAAAAACATATTATCAAAAAAGTAATTAGAAATATTATACCTTGGATATATAAACGATAATTCGAATAATTTGAAAAATCATTTAAACAAGACCGTATGAAGTATTTTATTTAAAATTTAAATTAAAATCAAATTTATACAGAACAAATTCAGATAGCAAACATGTGCTTTTTAAACTGAATTAATAGCACAAGTAGTTTTGTTTGAATTAAACATTCTTCTTTTATATGTGAAGTGGAAATGTAATTGCTTTATTTAAAAAAAAAATGGTCGTGTTTGGATAATAACATCTCATTATTCCTATTTGATTAATCTGTACTTTGATAGCCTTCTCTATATATTGTATTGCCTTAAAGGGGATAAAAAAACATTATTTCTCTGTTAATTGTATTACAGGGGGGAAAAAAAATGCCCAAATAAAAGACATTGTCAAAACCAATGTTAGAGTTGTTTTCATCATTTTCAAATAGCGGAATAAACTCAGAACCTTTTTTCGAAAAAAAATTTTTTTTTTGGTAATTGTAACGATTTTTGTTTTTTATTTTGGTTTTTTTAAATTTTTTTGAAAACATTCCATATAAATTCATTCTTTTTTCTCTTTAATATGCAAAGCGAAAACCTTTTTAGTAATATGGTATACGTGAAAAATTTAAAACTTTTTCCCCGGAAAATCCCCCAAAAAGCCCTTAAGCGGGAATTGTAAAAATTAAATAGGTGTTTACTAAATAATAAGTTAACATAAAATTTTAAATAGGGAAAAATTTTTTTTTCTAAAAAAGTGTGAGTTCAGATACAATTCTTTTCCAATTAATTGAATGTTCTATAAGAAAACACGACTCAATTTGGCAACAAGAAGTGTGAATCGTATGTAAAAAAATTTTTTACCCCACCTAGAAATTTTTTTAAAAACAACCAATACTAAAGATTAAAAAAAATATATTATTATAAAAGTCACAAAAAATAAAACATTATATTTTGCCTTAAACATAAATTTCCCTTTTAAGAAACGATTTGTAAGTAATTGGGGGAAGTCTAAAAAATTAATGGATAAATAATTCCATACTTTGCCTAGTTATTTTATGATATATCTAAATATTCTTTAAGTTAACAGCGATGGACTATTATAGTGAAATCTCTGCAATTTGACTTTAAAACGAGTCTTTTTTAGAAATTATCTGATGATTTTATACATTTTATGTTACGGAGAGACTGAATGACAAATGAAAAAGAAAAACAGAATTTACAATTTTAATCGCCGATGTCATAATAACAGTAACTGTTTATCCCAAACTCCAAAAGCGCCCTCTAGCGACCTCATATCTTCAGAAGAGGTCAGGTGAGGAGACAATGTGGTCGCTATGAAAAACCGTCAGTGTTCTTTGTCCATTATTTTTCTTAACGATATGTGTTGTCTTTTTTTAACAAACTTAAGGGATCTCAGGGGTGTTAACATAGTCTCGAGGGGTGAAAATATAAATAGTTTTCAAAAACAGGATAATTTTTTTTAAAATTTTAAAATAAATAATTGAATTCTTTACAATTATTTACAAAAGGGTTATGGTTTAAAAAAAGTACAAAAATGTTTCAAATACAATCATAATTTTAGAAATTATAACTATGAAAATATGTAATAAATCTAATTTTTGCTTTGCGACGCTATTTTCAAAATAGCCTCTGATGTATAAAAATTTTTAGAATTATAAAATGTTCTTTTTTAACCCACATCATTTAAGAATAATATATTTTTTGTATTTCAAAATGTCTGAGAAATATTGAAATTTTTAAGAAAATTTGAAAATGTAATTTTTTTATTTTTAAAAAAATATTGTTTATTATTTTACTAATATAAAATTACTACAGTGTAAAAAGGATACATTTAATTTTATAAATCAACTTATAGCTAGTAATTAAAGCTACTATTTTAGAAATAAAGTATAATGTAAACTTAATATTTTTTAAATTTTTTTTTTAAAATGCTTATAATTTTTTTAAAAATTTGATTATATTTTAAAAAAATTTTATACTTTTCTGAAGCCCATTTGTTTATAAATAATGTGAAAAACTTTGGGGGTTATTTAGTTCTAATTAAATTTATATATTTGAATATTCTTGATTTTTTACAGCTCTCTGAAAGTTAACCCCCCGGGGAAAACCAAAAATGCTACAGGAGATTTCATTGAACCCAACTCCGAATTTACACCCCTTTAGTTTATAATCTTTAATGTTCCGACATTCTACAATTGGCACCCCATTTTGAGCCCGTTGGGCAAAGAACACATGAACGGTTTTTCATAGCGACCGCATTTTTCTCTCATCTGGCCTTTGCTGAAGATAAGTGTTCGCTAAAGCGATCTTATAACAGTTAGTTACAGTTATTATAACAACAGCGGCTCTACATCATACAAAATTTTTCTAGATTAGATAAACAGTTAGGCCCGGTGGTCGAGTGGAAGCATATCGCGCTTCCACGCCACAATTCTATTCCCGAGCTGGGCAAAGTCGACTCAACTTTTCATCCCTACTGCGGTGGGTCGATAAATGAGTACCAAGCTTACTTGGAGACTTAATCACTGGGGGTCTCTCTCGCTTCAAACTGACCACCTGATCGGGACATCTGCTCATGCACCTCAGCGCCCAATGGTCACGTATACTGGGGTGGGCACAGTAGACCCTGACCTTCTGAGCCTTTTTGGCCACTGAGTTTGAGTTTTTGAGATAAACAGTAAAAAGAATACAGTGCAGAGAAAGAGCGACAGCTACGTTAAAATTTTTAACAGTTTAAAATTAAATAAATTATTGGGCTATTATTCCTGCTGGACATAAAAATAATAAAAATACATACATAAAAATATTTCGAAAACAATATCCACAATGCAAAATGCACCGTATTTAATACTCTAACGATTAGACAATAGTTGTCTTATGGAGTAGCCCACGGAATTTTCAAGGGGGCTGAAAGTTCACCATTCTTGTATCATGTTCTTTTGATTTTGTTGATTTTCAGGGCAAAAGACAGTAAAAAATTATTAATAAATAGTGGCATTAATTAATAATAACAAAAAAATTTAAATTTTACGTATTATGTATTTAGAACTATAACCAATGGGAAAAAAATAAAAGGGCTTTGGGGGTTCCGGAAACCCCAATTTTTCGCCATGGGCTTATAAATAACCCAGTTAAATCTTAAACTTCGGTAATATATACATAAAAAGTGGGTTGATTGAAATGGAAAAAAAAATTATACTGTTGTGTATATGGAAGATAATCTATAATATAATTTTCCTATAAATATATTATGTATGTGACCACTAAAAAATTTATACAGTATTAACATCTATATTTGATTCTTATCTGTAAAAATGAGATTAGGCCTTCAAAAACATAATTTGTCTTTTATGTAATCAAAGATTGATGAATATATTCGTACATAAATACAAGTAATTTAATATTCTTTTATAAATATTTATTTTTTACATGTGGTGTTTTAGTTTTGCACTTGATAACTTTTGTGATAACAGTTTTAACAGGTTCAAATAACACAAACTAGTTTGTTCAAATTCGTAAGAAAATTAATCTAATAAAATAACTATGATATGAAATTTGGTACTATGTTAGTAATATCCCCGAATCATATCATAATAAATATGATATTCCATTAAAAAATAATACAATTTCGCTATTATTTTTAATATTCAAGAATCAATCCACATTACCAAAAAACTATTATCACGAGTTATTATTACTGTTATAAGACGCAAAGGAGGTTGGTTATTTTATAAGACGAATTAGCATAGCTTAACATTATCTAAAAAAGATAAATTGTACGAAAAACAAGACACTAGGGGTCGAATGAAGAAAGTCAATAATCCTTCAACAATGAAATAAAATGATAAATTACACCTACCCGTTAATTTCAATGTAACTCATCAATTTCATAGCGTGACATCAATCCCATAATTCATAGCAATTGAAGATTTTACATCTCTCCAGTAATTCTTTAATAAATCATTTCGCCATTATTTTTCCTGTTAATTTTAGACCTTTCTGTTTTCGAACTTGTTTCAATTTTCCTTTTATTTTAGTGATTGATTGATTATTTCTTATATATAACCATGAATATTTTAACATCCCAATAACAGATTTTAGTTATTTGAGTGTGTTGCGGCACTTTTATCACATTTTAGATCTTTTTTTAATATAAAGTATACAATAATGGATAATCATTCATGAAAGAGTGAATGATGAATATTTTAATTAATTTTCTTATTTAGTAGGAACTTTGTAGTGTTGAGGACTATTATTATTGATAGATGATGTATTAAATAGGGCGATAGAGGCGTAAAAAGGACATCAAAAACAGAAATGTAATCAAGTTGTACGGTTTAATACATTGCTTAAAATAAGAAAATATTTTGAGTGAAAATTAATAGTAAAATTATCTGTTAAGCAGTATTACAATTTTTGACGCAATGACGTTTAACCTAGATTATAAGTAACATTCTCAAGTGAATCAACTATCATGCACTTTGCATATTATGTTTCAATATGACGTAAATTTATAATCAAGAGATTATTTTTATAAAATCAAAATTAAATAAAATAAATTTTTGTAGTAAGAACTAAAAATATTTCGGAAAATAAGACAATAAGAATTTACAAATAAAACAAGCATTTTTCTTATCTATCTTTTATAAAGTTATTTGAACTAAAACGAATGGAATGTTCTTGGCAAAATTAAATTACGGCAAATACGAGAGCATGAATTGATCAAATTCAAGAGTCAAAAATTTGGTGGAGGAAGCCTCCACTAGATGGCACCACCAATGAAATGGCACTCACACTTGGGGACGCGCCATATCGGCAAAGGCTTAACAGCCAAAATTCAGCCCATTTGAAAAAGAAAGAACAACACGAAGAGTTTTCGGTACGTTTAAATATATTTAGACTAAACATACTTATTAAACTATCGATATATAAAATAGCGCCCCACCCCTGAAAAATTAGTAACGAATCCATGAATAATTTTAAAACAAAGATGCTATCACCTGACGTACGGAATTCCATCAGAAGCAAAAATAATGGTCAATAGGTCTTAAAGGCGATATTTGTCGACTGCTTAAAAACACGTTCTGGATGTACTTTCAAGCAGAATAATGCCCTCAGATTTTATTTGATTCTAATTTATGTCGCCCTTTCATGCAATGCAAAGCTATTTGCGGCGGACTTCGTAATTCTGAGCCACGGTAAAGAGACAAGGACGACACCTGAGTTGGCATTTTTCTCTACAAGCTGCAACACCACGCCAACAGGAAAACTTTGAGCCCTCTACACGGCAGGTTTTCAGTTCCACTGGTTTCAAACCCGTGATTCGACGAAGCCAGCCACAATCTTGGGACCATGGACCTTCGGCCTCCGTGGCCACTAAAAAAAGCCCTCACAGAGATTTCTTAATATATATCCTGGCTTAACAGTCTTGTAGAGATAATCATATTTTAGCGTACACTTTGTTTGAATTAATCCCTTTTTTCAATATAAAATATGTTCGATATTTGCAAATTTAATGCTAAATTTTGCATTCTATAATACACTCAATATTCAAAATTAAGGTCACAAACAGAACATCTTTAAAAAATGATGAACTATTCACGTGTTGCTACGAAATTTGGCACAAAGACATATTGCAATGCGAGAAAGGATACAGCAGCATAACAATATGGAAAAGATTTTAATTATAAATTAACATACAGGGCAAATCAAAAATGATGAAATCCTGAATAATAGATAAACAATTTAACTGGGGAAAAGTGTATCTGATATGGAGTATGACCACCGTGCACCTGTATATAAGTCAAGTCTAAGAACGATCTGTCATACAGTTTACGAAAGTGTCAGTAAATGTTTATGGTAACAAAGCCCATTCTTACAAAAATACCATTTTTAACACCTTGGGGTACCTGGGAGGTGGGTTATGCTGAGAAATGGCTCTTCCTAGACCATCCCAAACATCTTCAATAGGATTAAGATCCGGAGACCTCGAGAGCCAATCCATATGGCGAACATCCTTCGTGAAATTCATCAACAATGTGAGCTCTGTGTGGGAGCGCATTAACGTCCATAAGAATGTAGTCTGGGCTTACAGCACCCAGAACAACCTCACATATGCTACAAGGACCTCATCCCTACAGCGCTGTGAGTTGACAGTCCTCGTATCGGAGATGTACAGTGGTATACGACTGCTGAAAACAATGCCGCCTCTCATAAGGACTCCCTTGCCACCAAATCTGTTGATTTTTGTTATGTAGGAGGGTGAAACCGAGCTGCACTTTCTCTCCAGAGGAAGACTCGCTGCGAATCACTTTGTCTGGTGAATCTCAACTCCTAACTGAAAAGAAAACACTGATTTTTCGACAGATGACTCATCTTTTCAGCTCCACAATAACAAAAGGACGCACAAGACTGTACGTTGGGTATAAAGGACAGTCTCTGCAGGACATCTGCAGACTGTTTACCTGGAAATTATTTTTCCAGGTCACCAGCAAGCTGAGGAGAGGTTGTCCGTCTATGGTGTAATGCTGTTTACGCCAATTAGCGATCGATCCTATGCAGATGTCATTGCTCTGTGTGTAGCTTGGCCGATGTTCCTGGTGACAGTTCCTGGAACTGATTTCATAGCCGGGAGTTCACTTTCGGTGCCCTTTGTAGTTATCGAATCACTTCCCCTTAAGACTGGTCAGCTTCAAGTCTACCAACGATTCTCCATCTCAAGAAATCATCTGTACGATTATAAAAAGTCATTCTCACACTGCAAACAGGTTAACTTGTTTGTTTTAATGCAATATTCACAAAACTGTTGGCAAATTTCTCATTGCTTAGACGGTCCACAAATCCAGTAGTTCCCCAAAAACTAAAGTCAAACAAATTCTTTTCTTAAACCGAAGGTTATTATTATACTCCCCGTTCTTCAAAGCATATAAAATACAAATTATATCAATTTTACTAAAGGCAATTGTGTAAAAAGCATGTTTGTGATCTTAGTTTGGACATGAGCGTACAATGCTAAATAGATACTTTAGGAAAATAGGAAATTAACTTCAAGGAAACTATTTTTTCTTAATTTTAGCGGCACTAAATAACAAGTGGTTATAAATATGTTATAATTGCATGACCTAATGTTTGGTAAATCTAAAAATGCGTTCTCAAATCATTTAGGAGAATCATCTCTCAGAAAGGTCATGGTAGTCTTTGTCAAACATTTTGATTAATCAACAACTGACAATGATCTCATATCTAGAGTAGCATCGTATTTTTCAAGTAATTATGCTAACTACTTTGAAAAACTTACACATAAAATGTCTGTCTAAAGCCCAGTACAGTGACGGACATAAAAAACCCAACATAGTGTAGCAAGTGCAACCATTAATTTTAGAGATTATTAAAGTACAATAGCGAAGTCGCTACTCAATAGATGATGGCGATTCACTGGTTTGAATTCTATTTCCTGCAAAACCTTCATACAGAATAATGAGGGTTATTAGGAAATAATTTTCATTTGATTTTAATGAATTGGTTTCAGTTTCCTCAGATATTGCTTTCAATTACTGACCCTGGATCAAAACACAAAGTTCATCGACAAAGACCCACTTGTAGATAAAATATAAATATTCATTCAAAACGCAACACCAATAAATACCAGTTTTAAAGGAGTGAAGTATATAATAGCCAAAATTAAGTAAATTATAATGGCACAATATTAATAAAAAGTGTTTAATATTTCATTTGGCTGATTGTTGCACGAGGAAGTATTTAAAAAAACTTTCCATTGCATAGCCAAAGGAATTAACAGAATTTTCCTTTCCTTAATTTTAATAGCCATTTAACAGGTACCATAAGTGATAAATCTGTGGACCAATCAGGTTGAGGGTAATTGCCGCATGCGTAAGACACTTAACTGAAATTCCAGTCTAATTAAAAAATTACCTCCTTTTTGATGAGTATCATGAATTGGCGGATATAACAACTATATAACTACAAATTCTTTAGAAGTACCTATGCATTTTTTTAAACCTCTAAAAACGTTAAGGTATCCGACTACGTTCGGAACCGTGATTTTAAAAAGGCGCATAAATGGATAATTTTCATGATATTTAGTGTCACTTAGATTAGAATACATGTATAAAATTGTTTTAAGGACATTTTGACAAAAAATTATTTAAATACAATATTTCGGCAAAAAATTAACTTAGAATAATTTTTTCCAAATGTTCTCCTTTTGTGAAAAATGCTTCTATTATAACAATATTTTGCCTGTTTATAGCTCAGACCTTTGTACAGAGGCTCAACTAGAATGTTTGAAATATATAACTTAGAAGTGGGTTTATCCATATTTTACGACAACAGAGCGGAGCAATTTTAAGAAAAAACGCCAATAATTATTTCAATTGGTGGTAACTCTGAAAATAATGTGAATTTTTCAAAAATTCTAGTTGATCCTCTGTAGAGATGTCTGAGCTATATACAGGTAAAATATTATTATAATAGAAGCATTTTCACAAAAGGAGAACATTTGGAAAAAATTATTCTAAGTTAATTTTTTGCCGAAATATTGTATTTAAATAAATTTTTTTGTCAAAATGTCCTTAAAACAATTTTATACATGTATTCTAATCTAAGTGACACTAAATATCATGACAATTATCCATTGATACGATTTTTTAAAATCACGGTTCCGAACGTAGTTGCGGATACCTTAATTGATATATGAAATAGCCCCTGATGGCACTTAGTCAAAAGAAACAAATTAAAAAATATTTGCTCATCATTTTAAAGCATTTTCAAGGAGCATGACAACAAATTTCACGGTTTATCCTATTGAGACATTTTATTTTATAACTAATTTTTGGTTGAAGTCTTTGGTGGCAATCCTTTCTCAACCTTTTTCTTTCTCTTCTCTTACAGAAAGCGCCACGTTTAATTTCGAGCGATCACATCATTATTTTATAGCTATTTTGTGTACGATTTCTTAATTTTAAGACAGCATTTAAATTATTTACTTTTTCGGACTGAATATCATGTTAAAACGACAAATCATATATTTCAGAATTTTGAATCCTGGTCAAACGAAGAAGACGATATCTCAACTGGTATATCAATCGAAAAATTTCATCACCGTTCTAAGTTAAGTTCCCACATAAACAATATTCCACTCGTTTCTTTTATTAATCTATTAATGCAGTGACTTAGAAACTTTGAGGAATGAAATTCGAGATTCGGACTTGAAACCTTCTCTACATCAAGAAGGCGACTTCAACTAAATAAATGTACACGTTAGTATAAGTGGAAGTAAATTCATTTCCTACCAGTTTCACGCAGTCATTTTTTTCAGCATTCCTTGCCTGTATTTTCCACATCCTTTTTAACCCTAGATAACTTAAAACAGTGTTTATCTGTAACTAATCATTTGCCTCATAAACTACGAATGAAAACAAGTAAATTTTTATAGCGATTAACAGTAGTTGCACACATATTTGACCATTCTGTGTCTCTTAGGTGGACAGAAAACACAATTTATACATCTACAAGGGTGGGGAGTCTATTAGACCAGCGGTTGCCAATGTTTAGAAATTCATGGACAACTAAATGTATAATTTTATGTTCGGTGTCCCACTAATAGTTCTGACTACCGTGTGGTGGTCCACTATACTATCCCTTGTTTAAGTCTCTAATACATTTCCATGGCACTGAAAAAGAGAACTTCACGATTAGCAAGAACAAATCGGCAACACCAAGTAATGTCAACAAACTGGCTTTACCGTGGTTGCCAAATTCACTTGAAAATGTAGTTGTTAAGCTCAAAAAAAATTTCGCTGAAACTAGTAGCTAAAATTTCAAAAAAAAAAAAAAAAATTTTTGCTACTTGCCACTTTTGAAAGTACAATCTGCGTAAAAAAACATAATGTCCTAATATTTTTGGTGAAACATCAAAAATTTTCGGACCAGCGGTTGGGGGAGGGGAGGAATAATAACGTTGCACCCTTTTTAGCTACACGAGGCCTTTTGACGGGCCCGCAACTTGAACCATGGTCAATGACGAGGACGACACAGAGCGCACCCACACCAAAGGGAGGAGTTTGACCTTCGACAGATTTAACGTGCATCGCCCCTTTCCCCCCAGGCGGGGCTTTATGGTACTGTTGAACCGACATGCCTGCTCTGATCCGATAACCACTGGGCTACCGCAGCCCCAACCACCGGTTGGAAACCGTTGTATTAGACAAATGTTTAGTTATTTAAGGTTAACATAGAAACATACACATCTATATGTACATTGTAAATCAACATTTTTGAATTTATTGTGGCTGTACCAATATATATCTAAGTTATTGCTAGTACTGTAATGGTTATAAAAGCATAATTTTTGCCAAACCTTTCATAACATTTTGATTCCACTTTATAAATTATTATAAATTGATAAAACCATTTACTCCATGCAACATAAAATAACTATATTTAAAAGTCTTGAATATAAAAGTCTCTAAATTTGATTTCCTACTAAATGTAACCAAATAAATATGATTATTACTCATCCATTTTCGATGATATATGAAGTGATGCTCACACATAGACTAGCTGAGAAAGTTTCTGCAAGTTATGCTGAATATAGATTTAGTTTTTTGCCATCGTATAAATTGTTTTGAAAAACACACAATATTAAACTATAAATACTTATATAGTAAATATATAGGCAAAAGGAATGAAATAGTTAAGTCGACGGTAATTTTTTTTTCTTTTGTCATTTGTAATTGAAGTGTGTCTCTCTCCCCTGTTAATTGGTTGTTTTTCTCAGCCAATCTCTCCAAAGTTTTATAACGGCCTTCGGATTAAAATTTATTAAGTTAATAAACATGCTTAACCAAAAAAAAATAGAAATATAATAGCCATGATGAAATATTATGATTAAAATATTTTAATTTAACCAATTTGAAATAGAAATTATGTATTTTGTAATGTGTATTTATTACCGCTATTAAATTTTTTCACTTTATTAAATCCGCGAGATAAAAACAAATAGCTGGGGAGAGGTATTTCTAGCGACGTTGAATGAATATTTATTGCCTATAATAGCCACATTCACAATGCAATAATCATTAAAATAACTGGATTTTCAACTCATGTATTCTTGGCTAGTTATAATTACGGAGCACTGCATTTTTTTATGTTCTTTTAAGTATTTTGCTTATAGTTAATATATTATACTTTCTCTTTACTTTATGGCAATTTTATTTCCAAAATATTCATGACAGAACATTAGAGCTTCAGGTAATACCTTTTACATAAAAAAAAAATTGTGGAAATGGATTAAATAGAAGGAATTTGTTTGAAATTTCTCTTTTTGGAATGTTCTATTTGAAAAGTTTAAATAAACATTTTTATTTAAATGCATATACCATAAAAACCGGCGTATAACGCGCACCCAAACTTTTAAACTGCTTTTTTATTTTTTAAATATATTCGCCGTATAACTCCCACCCCTTTTTTATGAACAAATCTGAAACAGTATACATTGCTCTTATTTTTTGAAGTCATTTATTCGAAGTATTATTTCAAACTCTTGAAAAAATAGTATACTTCTAGAACTACATCTCATTTAGTTCATAAAGCAAGTCTCTCATTTCTTTTAAATAAACAGTATTTCGATACAAGTAAAAGTAATTTTTTTTATGTTCATCTCGTTTGTTATTTTTAGAGCTATCGTTTTTATACTCGGCGTATAACGTGCACCCTTAAATTTCGATCTTATTTTTTGTGTTAAAAGTGTACATTATACGACAGATTTTACGGTATTTGAATCATCTTTTGTCCAATTAGTGTTTCGTCCACGATACTTCAATTTATCATACTATATTTCAGTGTATATAACTACCATGTTTAGCAAATATTGCTAAAAATATATATAAATCTTGATGATTGTTCTTGCGGATATATATTCCGTAGTTTTTCCCCACCATTTCTTTTCCTCGTCTAATTCTTCTACTACACTAACACACACACACAAACAAACAAGAAAATGTGTTATACATGAACCTGATAATATCAAGAAACTTTTGAACTTTTAGGCGCTTTATAAGTTTTTTCCGATAATGTTTTAGCCGAGAGACTGTCCGCATCTAAATGAGAACAGACAATTTTACCACACATGTGCCAAAACATTCATTATTCAATACATATTAGTCGAAATGTTTATTCTTTTTAAGATTATACAATTCTTAGAGATAATGAGTTTTAGATAGGAACGTAGATATTAAAAGATATCGGCATCCATTAAATGAGGTATGATAAATTATATTTGATTTTGTTTCAAAGCAGTTTAAAGATCCAGTTTCGCCAGGAAAGTATTTAGTGTCGTGTCACTTTCGGGTGACCTGTCTTTTCTAATTAAAAGTGTTTTCGTTATTCGTTTTTCATTTTTAAGACAAACATATTATAAATTCATCATTTTTTTTTCAGTTCTTCTCGGCATTTTGAATAATTAAAAAGCTAAGGTATCAGGTTTGAAACGTGTTCACGGATGCTATTTATAGTGGAGATCGCTATCTGGGCATACTATAAAGCTACTAGATTTATTTATATTTTAATTTACTTGCTCTTTATTTTAAGCATATTATTTAATATTAAAGTGGCATTAAAGTACCTTCAATTTAAAACTGTTAATCATTTTTATAAGCAGGAAGAATTTTTATAACTTTAGATAGATACTGCTTAGAGTAGAGTCGCACTGTGAAGTAATACAGGGCCTTTGGGGGATGGTTCTCATCATTTTACCCTCTGTATAATACTCCTCAAAAAAATTAAACAGTTGATAGAAAAAAGGAGATTAATTATTAAAGCCACCATTAGTAGCAGTATGAGAGGTATTGTTGGTAGATCTTCTCATTAGGAACCGACGAATAGAACATCAAGTGACGAAAACGACACCGAATCGCATACCATTCTTCAAAATTGCACACCGCGTCAACATGCGCACTTTAAGCCTCGACAAATTTAATGCATATCGGCCCTTAAAACCATCTGCAGTAGCACCAGGGATTAAATGTACGGTTTTATTTTATTTGTTTTGATTTTAGCCGGTTGAGTTGCGCACTTGGTTTGTCTCTGGCCTTGTTCGCCTAGGGTTCGATCCAGGCCCAAATCGGTGGATTTTCATGTGAAACAAAAATTCAACAGCCTCTATATCGTCGTATGATTATACGGCATGCTAAAGATACCTAGAGTGCCTGTTTGGCTAGGGTGCTGTCGAAAAAATTAAGTTCATGGTACGAATTCTCATTGCCAGAGCTCAGGGGCCTTTCTCTGGGGAGGAAGCATTTCCGTTCATTTACAGTGTGATCAGTCGTACTGGTAACTTCATTTCTTGTAGCTCGAAAATGTCAAAACGTAAGTGCTTGAGCATCAAAGAAAATTTAATTCTTCCAGAAGTAGATAAAGGCGTCAAGAAACTTTCCTTGCAATTTTTTCTTTCTTTTCTTTTTTTTTTTGATAGGTAAGATATATAAAATATATATATACGTATTAATTTACAAAAAGGTGTAAATAATTACTTTTTTAAATGATGTACAGTGTTCATCAATTTAAAATTTGTTTTATGTGTTTTATAAAGAAAATTGAATGATAAGCCTCTATATAACGAATTTTCCATATAACGAAATTTTTGCGGGATTTAGCGACTTCGTTATATAGAAGTCCGACTGTATGTATATGTTTTGATTTTTATCAACGTCACACTTTAAAACTGCGCAGGGCTATTGGTAATTTTGAATCTGTGTCAAAAGCCCCTCTCAAACGTGAAGACTCGACAGACTAATGCGCAACATTTTCTCCACATGGGGAGTCTTCAACAGCATCAGGACTCGTATTCAAGACTCGACAGCGCCGGACTAAGTTCGTCTTGAGATTCCACAGAAAATTCGCCAGCCAAAGAAAATTTAAAAGGTTACAGTTTCAATTCTTTATGTATAAAGCAATATATCAGTCTTTCGAATTCTTTTTCTGTGAATGACGGCTTGTGATCGGACTTTAAATTCTTTTTCTTTTGTTTTAAAAAACAATTCTGATAAAACTTGGAAGAAACAGAATTTGTGTTTGATTGGCCCATCTAAATTTATTTATCATTAGCTAATAAATAAATTTTTTAGACATTCTTTCATTTCTTCGAAAACTGAACTATTTCCAGTAGTTCCTTAGACCAATTCAGAAAAATTAAATTAAGTCACATTTTAGCGAAGTTTAAATGTCGTCAAAAGTTACTTTAGAAACGTTACAACGGGGAAGGGAAAGTTTTCTAAAAGAGCAAAACCGGTGCCACTAAAGCAGCAAATGAACTCACTGACTGACACTAAATAGTTCTATCTGATGCAAGAAAAGATTAATGTATTTGATCTATTTACCTGCATCCTTACACCTTTACAAAATGAATACATTGTTGTGCGAGGCTTCTGTGCATGTGTGAAGTCATAAATTTCCCGCTTCCTTACGTAGAATTTTCTGGCATTGATATGCATTGTTATTCTTCGAAATTGAAATATACGTTTTTCAAAGCAGATATAAATTTTTCTTCGCAGTTGAGAACAAAGTTTTGTCTTTGGGTTATTTTTTTATTATTTTTAATGAAGTAGAAAAAACGGTTTCTACTTAGTCACTTTTGACTATGTTTAAGAGACAAAAAAAGAAAAAAAATGGCAACCGTTTCAATCTTGTTGTCCCAGAAAAAAGCTGATCAATCACCGTAGTATTTTGAGGTCAACTCACCAGAGCTCTTTGAAATCGTAAAAAAAAGTAAACAATGTTGTATCTTTTCGGTTGATCTGCAAAGTGCAATAAGCATTCTTTTTTTTTAAAAAATATTGTTTAACTTTTTTTTTCTTGGAGAATTTTACTGTTGCTGCTCCAGTTGTGAAAGTAGAATTAAGCATAATAGAAGGAAAAGGACGAAATTTCATAAAAGAAACTATTTCCTAATTTATTTTTTAGTTTCTTTATATTATAATCAATAACAATAGAAGTTACAATGAAGGGGAAAGAATTGCTTTCCGCCTATTGGTTGCCGAGATAGACTGTATAAAAAAAACTATTACACAATTAATTGCCTATTATGTTTTACATATAATATATTAAAAGCTATAATACCGTTACCTGATAATAATATCTTGGATGCAAATACTTCAGTCTATTAGACTGCTTTTAAGCAATTTTATATTCATATCTATGAACGTGGAATTTGAATGGCTCATTTATTCATTTTATCGTTGATGAACCGTTCTGCATCGCTTATTGTTTCTATCAGAAATTAATCGATAGAATATTAAAATAGTCAGATGTATAACAATGCTTACTTTTCACTAATATTTTTAATTTATCTTCACGAAGTGATATCACCAGCAGATATCTTTAAAACACAATTTTTTGAAGAAAAAAATTATCACGAAAAGGTTAAATGATCACCCAAAACTCATAAAATATTTCACTTGGTAGTTTTCGTATAATGTTTCTTAATTACCGCGCCTTAAAAATACAATGGAATTACTGCAACCGGTGTGAATTGTTTCCAGATGCCTTTCAAGTTCACTCATCAAAAACAGCAGTATTTGATTACCTCTCAAAAACTAAGATAATGGTTATTGTCGTGGTGGTGTCGCTTATGAATTTCTACTAGATAGCCAGAAGTCAATGAAAATTATTATTTGAGCATTTTTAACCGTTTGAGGGAACCAACTTGGTAAAAATGACCTGAATTATAGCGAAATTCATGGGTTTTGTATTAAAAACTGCACTATCTTACAACGTCATTATCATTTTTTATTTTTTGACAAGGCATTCAACAAACACAGATTCACAAGTTCTACATTCCCCTGACATTGCACGATGTGAATTTTTCTTATTTCCCATTGTAGAAAACTGCCTCTTCACCACTGGCGTAGCTAGTCCTGAATGGGCCCTGTATCAAAATTCCTTGGGGGCCTCTATTTGGGCCCTTTTGACATTTTATAATTATTTTCTTACACATATTGGGGCCCCTGTAGCTTGGGGCCCCATATCATTGGTACGACTAACATGGCGGTAGCTACACTCCTGCTCTTCACAACCACTTTTTTGAGTCCATTGATGGAATAGCAGAAAATTTCATACGAACTGTGAAAGGGTTTCACGAAAATTATGTCTTGAGGACTGAGAAAAGTATTGACAGAAATATATTGGATAGAGTTTGCTTTGAACGAAGATGTGATGTTTTAAGCAATCAATTGATAACTCTTGTTTTATGTCAGCATTCCAGGTATTTTTTGGTCGCAATAGCAAATAGGACTAAAACTAAAAACTATGCTTGAGTTTCAAAGAACTCAGGGACATATATTTCTCAGCACCAATTCACACCGTCAGAGCTCAGGTGCCTCCCTCTGGGGAATAAAAGGAGCGTCAAACTTATACTGTGGCGATTGGTATTCCATCTATATCGTGCCGCACAAAAAATAATACCAGCTTCCGTAGAATGTACTAGGTCTGCAAGAGTAAATACCATACGCAGTCCCACTCGATATGAAAAAAAATATCTGCAACACATACAGCTTAAAGAAATTGCTCAAGTAGTAGCTGAAGTAAGCATCCAGTAAATCTTTTGACAACACTAACAAAAAAGTCTTTATTAGAACATATTTTGGATATAAAATAATGACTTCGTATCAATAGTCACCTTGACAAAACTACATACTTTAAACCAAGATCTTACATGATCCTTCTTCTTAATGAGCATCATCATTCACGACTCGAAAAGCATCAGCTAAAATCACATTTCAGGGGATTAAAGCCATTTACGTTAAAACAAAGTATCATTTTTCTTTATTTTTTGTTGAAGAGAGGGAAAAAGAAAGAAAAGAAAAAGTCACCGAAATCGCTTGACAGAAAAAAATGTTCCCACAAACCAGAAACAGGGCGGCTTAGTTACATCAACACGACCATATTTAAGTCCAGGAAACATAAATAAGAAAATATTTATCCTCAGAATGAGTCGTAGTACCTTCTCCCTCCCAACTATTGCAGCATGCATCTGAATTTACGTGAAAGGAAATCACTACGTGACACTGCGCACCAAATGTCCGCACAAAGAAGTCTGTACGTGACACCGACAGTCCATTCTCCAAAAAAGTCCCATTCTTGCAAGAGTTATCTCCACAAAAAAGTTCCATGTACTTTTTTTATCTCAATATGCCCATCTTTTTAAGAACCATAAATTTCACAACCGAATGTTTATAAGGTTTCACTAGGATTTGTTGTTATCAGTAGCAACTCTTTCAGCTCAGTTAGCGAATGATTTCTTTTGTTTGACATGGTCAAAGGGTGGAATGCTGGGAAAGTGTGCCTCCCCCCTTCTAACGTCTCGTCTGTTTTCGTATCCAGAATACCTGTGAAGTGGACAGGCGACACTAAATCTTTTCTTGACTGGAGGAAATATTGTTTTTCGCATGATCGGCGACGCAGATGTCAAAGGCATGGCGATTAATGTCCTCCTGTTTATTTGTGTTAGAAGCATGTAATAACTCCGTTGAGCCATCTGTCTTCCACAATTGTGATGTATTTTGATCAAAAAGAGGGGGCATTGAATAAACTTTTGTTCCTTCAGTTGAATCATTCTTTTTAACTGTCACTTCAACAAAAACAAAAAAAATAAAATAAAATATTAAGCAAAATAGCGCATTTATGATCTACACACAGTTCAAGGAATTCTTCGATCAAAACTATACCTAATTTGTATTCTGGTAACGAATGGCTATTGTTGACTTAATATTTAATATTTTTTCAACGTTTAAAATGCAGATTGTTCAAGAAGTTTCCGAAAGAGATCATGCGAAAGATAGTAAGACATCTGTTTAAAACATTTTGCTACCGTTGAAAAGATGAGTTGACAAAGGGAAGGCTAGAGTGCCACAATCTGGATTAAACACAGAGAAAGCGACTAAACGAATCAAAATTTTGAAATTTACTGACAAAAGAATCCTTTTCGTACAATGAATCCCTTCTGACCCCCAAACGATACATTGTTATCTAAACTTAATTGTTATCATATATATCTATTACATTTATTGAGTGAATGAGTGAATATTAACGTCACACTTGTTCAGCTACTCGAGAGTTTTGATGACGGACCTCGTAATTTTAAACCATGGTCAATTAACGAGGACAATACCTGACCTGGCACCCACTCTCCTAACTTACACACCACACCAACATGAGGATTATTAGGCTCGACCTATTTAATTGTATCGTCCCCCTTTGCACGGCGTGTCTTCAGTGGTTCTTGGCTCAAACCCATGGCACGTCGGTAACGAGTCCTTTTTATTGAACACTAGGCAACCGCGGCCACATTACATTTATTGAAAACTAAGCTAAATTAAACAAAGATTAGATATCTTTCTTCTGTACGTCGATTTCATTAAACAAAAGTAACGTATAAAAATACTTATTCGCGTGAATTTGAGAGTAATTATAAATATGAAAATTTTGAAACAAGTATATGAGGAGGGGGGGCGGAGCTAGAGTTATTAATTGTTACAAGAGGTATAAAAATGCCAGAACAATTTAAACTCCACAAAAAACTAATAAAGATCTCTATTTTGCGTTATTTTTTTAAAGTTATTTTTGCTAATATTGAAATAAGATATCAATCAAAACCTGTTAATTCTGATTTCGTTATCTCGAAATACACAGGTAATATATAATAAATAAAATAAAAAATATTTAAAGCCCTAGTTTTCTCAACAAACAGATATGTTCAAGGACGTCTTAAGACTTCTTGAGGTCCTTACTCAAAAGTAGGTTCTAGGCCCCAACACAAATTTTGGCTCTACCCTATGAACCTTAAAAGTAGTCAGAACATAGTATACGTTGTCAAATACTCGTACAAACAATAATCCGAAACAAATAAATGTGAATGACTTGCCATCTCACAGACCGGCTCGACCGACTGCCGCCTTTTGACTGAAAGAGTAATGATGATGGTAGGCCCAGGCCTGTACGTGGACGACGTTAGCAGATTTAGCCGGTTGACATATCGTCCGAAATTCCTAGTTTTTTGGAGAATTTAACAGGAAATAACATTTTGAAATTATTAGAATTATAAAGTTTGAGTTATAAGGAGACGAAGCCCCTTGTGTCCGATGTCCAGTTGGCCCATGCTTTAAGACAGTGATCCGCAATCCCTGGTCCGTGGATCAAATGGTGCCGGGCCGCCTAAAGAACATTAAATTATTGCCATTTTATTTAAAGTGGTGCATTTCTTTCGGATTTGCGCAACTTTCCACGGAAATCACTTTATATTCCACGTTAAATCACATTTATTCATTTTTGGTGTAACTATATTTTATTCTGAAGGCATATTTAAATGTAACAAAATTAAAATTATTAAATATAAACAATCTAAAATATAAACAATCAACGTGTCCCATCCTCAGCGGGCCGCGGTAAAATTATCAAACGTTGACCGGTCCGCGACGATAAAAAGGTTGCGGAGCACTGCTTTAAGACGTCCCTGGGTCTGCTGTATTTGAGTGATCGAAGGTATGGTTGGAGAGGGTTCAAGTTAAGTCTTTAGTTTGATTCCTGGTTACACTTACAGAATAATAGGAGCTAAGTGGGATCAGCCCAAAAGGCATTAAGAATTTTTTGGAAATCAGAAATCAACTTATGTGTTTCCTTCGAACTTCAAGTGTAGTTTACAATTAGGAAGCCTCTTTCAAATAGTTTTCGTGTTGATAGCTACTGTGTGTGGCGTCAGTAAAATTAAACAAAACATCAAAATACACTCAATGTTAAAATTAAACTACTTTGCATATTTATCGAAAGTGGAACTAATTGAATTTATTTCACATGGAAACTAGTACCAATTATTCATAACGATCACTTCTTATTACATCAATAACAATAATAATATGACGACCTTATTTTTTATCAGTTTTTTTATAAAAAGAATTTCCTGGAAACGTACACAAAAGTACCAGCTTTTGGGTTTTCATTATTCTCAAATCCTCTTTAAACTTTTTATTTTTAAAAAATTGCATCGTTCATCTTTTCTACTTCTTTCTTTCTTTTTCAAACTGTTTCAACTCTGTTCCTGGATCATAAAAACTGACAGGTCGTGCGGATCAACTTGTCAGTAGAAAACAATGTAAACATATTTTCTGTACCAACGAAACACTTTTACAGTCCGATTTTCTTTTCTTTTTTTTATCTTCTTACCACTAATGAAGTGCAACTGTGATAAATGTAAATAGAGCAGCTTTGCATCTTTATAGTCTTCCGTGACTTTGTGCGAGTAACGACCTTTACACGCCCCATTCCTAAGAAGCTTCTTCCCTTCCCCTCTCTCACCTGAAACAGAAATATTATTTCCGTGTTCGAAAATAAACAAAAAAAGTACCTTACACCCTCCCCCGTTCTATCACCACTTTCCCCATACTAGCCTCCCCTCCTTTTCAAAAGTGCATTCCAGGACTAAGGACACGAACAAACAAGGGTTCAGAAAGAACAAAAGAAAAATAATAAAAGAAAAATAGAAGGGGGAGGGGGAAGAAGATGCATCTTACGTGGAGGGGGGTAGACAAAGCGACAGCGTTTCGTCCTCGATATGTCAGCAATATCTCATGTCGCATGATTAACGCGCATGCGCTGACAGATCCCGCGCGCAGACGATAAAAAATAAAACATCCCCGATCATAAACCATTCAAGACCTTTTGTGCTTCGAGCATGTAGAACAGGGGAGCATCCTTCAAAAGGTGTGGGTCCTTCCTCATCGTTCTCATTAACCCCCTTTTGTTGTTCTGAAAAACTCACAAGGAATAGCTAATGGGTACTTCCAAACATGGAATATTGTTTGCTTTTTCGAACTGATGACCGCTTTTATGTCACTTTCATTTGTGTGTCTTGGAAATCTTAAAAGTTATTGGTGGAAGACTTTTATATTGAGATGAATTATGCGCAGTGGTACACACAAGGTGTTCGGACTCCCCCCAAAGCCCTTGATTTTTTTCGATTGATTATAATCCTATGTATATATAGTACGTAAAATTAAATTAAGTAGTTATTAATAATTAATTTTATTAATTAATGCTAACTATTCATTCAATAATTAATTTTTTAATGTTTTTTTTTTGTTGCCGAAAATGGACAAAATCAAAATAATAGGTTGGGCGGCGTATTGGAGTATGGTACGAGGATAGTACACTTTCGACCCTGGACCCCTTCCCCCATAGAAAAATTCCTGTGTGCGCTACTGAGAATGCGTCATACGTTTCTTAAAAAAGAAACATTTTGCAATAGATTATTGATATGCAGGCAAGAAAATAAATGCACAGATCTTGCATTGCTAGTTAAAGCTTTTATATGTGATTGGAAGCGCCTTGTTATGGAATACAAAGATAATCAAGAAAATATCGATTTCATTCAAAGAAACGCATGTGAATCAATCATAAGTTACTCGTTTCAGAGAAACTGAACATAATTTAATTAGTTACATAAGGAACGATAATACAAAAAAAAAAAAGCTTATGTTATAGGATTTCATAAAGTGGTAGTAGGTACTTAATCAATAAAATATATTTGAAAAAATGTTTACAATACTTCCATAGAGATCCAGTGGCAAAAACCCACGGGGTAAGTGGATAAACAGAGTCTGGGTGTTTCGTTATAATATTACAAACGAAAACATTACTGATGTTTTTAGATCCTTTAATTCTATAACGAACTTATTTCTTGAAAAATAACATCACACAGATTTAACACATAACTAATTTCCCCTTAAAACGAAATTGTAATTCTTTCTGAACTATAAAAATTTCGCAATATACATGAACTTATGACCTGTATTATAACGCATTCTTCATTTGTATTCTATTTAAAAAATCATAATTACAAATTTAAACAAATTCAGCTTTAGTTATCAATAACGAACGCACACGTGTTTATCACAAAGGCCTCGTATATTTTGAAAAAAAAAGCTTGTGCACGAGACATAGAACTTTGAAAATAAATTTAAAGAAAAAAAAAATGTTTTTACCCAGGCAGTACCTAACACGATTCAAATTGAAGATAAATGCAGCGTGAAGAAGTGACGCCAAAAGCGTAGGATGTGTGAATATAACCACCCTTGTTCTCTAATCCCACTGATTGCAGTTCACGTGAGCAACTGAAAATTCCTCAACTTTTCTTTCTTTTGATTGGTACACCGTTTTAATTGTAGATGAAGAAATATCACTTTACTAATGAGAATGAGAATATCCTGGTAGAAATAGGTGATGTTTATTTCTCGGTTAGTTAAGAAATGATACATTCTTTATAGTTCGCTATCTGATTTATAATGCTCCAGGGTATTTCTTTTGAGTTTTTGGCAACGGTTTTAGATAAATTCTACAATAAGGGTAGGAATACCCTGCTGCAACGATTTAGGGTCCGCATTGAAAACATTTGCAGTTGCTCGTGTGCCGCAAAGTATGACACGGGGCTTACAGATGTAAGTTTGGAACACAATACAAACGAAATAAAAAAAGAAAAGTTGTGAAGGATTACAAATGCTTACAAAAATGGTCAAAAGCGCTTTTGGTGGAGATCTAGAGGCCAGTTTATATTGATGCCTTTGAGTGCCCATTCTATGATCTTTCTTTCACTAACAAACTTTGAACACAGAACGAGTACATGTTCAACACATTTTTTTTGCCCCCAACATCATAATCGCATGAAGACATATTCAAATAAATTTAAAAAGTTACCATGTCCAGAAAAAAATTATGTCATTTTGTAGTTAGTAAAAAAAGATGGCATGACAGTCGTATATTGATGAAAGGAAAACATTATTTAGTTAAAGTTTCTTTATTTGAACTGGTATATTCTTAGTTTCAAAACTCCACCATTTTTTCTCTCGTAATCTTTTTGTTAAAGGGTTTAAGGTAATATCAATTTCGCACTTGGCGGCGGTTTTTGCGAGAGAATTGTGTACTCAGCTCATTGCCAAAAATACCGGTGTGTTCGCGAACAAATACTAAAGCAATCGAGGTGTTTTTAGCTTCCTGGTTTTTACTGAAGGATTTGACGAAGAGTTTTTTTGGCTAATTTTTGTTGGAAACATCATGAGAGCAAAATAAACTGGATTCGGATAAAAGTAGTTCATTTATTTAAGTTAAAAAGCGCGTGCACACACACACACTTCTTTGTCTGTGAGAAATGGCAATATGATGCACACAGATATTTTATCTTTAAAAAAATTCCTTTTATTTTAAGAGGATGGTGAAGAGGAAAAGGAAAACGAAGATTGTTCATAATATTATGTATGAACAATTATGCAAATGAACGAATCTTTTTTTTCTAATGGGGCTGCGGGTTGGTATTTTTACCTTTGCAGACCTAGTACATTCCTCAGAAGCTGGTATCACTTTTTAGTACGGCACCATATAGGCGATACCAATTGCCGGAAGTAATTTTGACTCCCAGTTTCCTGCCCAGGGGGGTTTGGGGAGCTCTGAGAAGGGGGGTTGTACTAAGGAATTTAATTTCCCCCGAGGCATCAACCCAAAAAAGGGCACTAAAGGGGATTTTTCGTCCGCATAATCCGAAATGGACGCTGTCGATTTTCGCAAAAAAAACAAAAAAAAAAAAAAAACACCGATTTGGGGCCCGGGGGTTGAACCCCAAGTTGGGTGCAGAAGGCCAGCAACAAATCAACTACGCCACTCAGCCGGTTATGAACGAATTTAAATATATATCTTAATGACTTATGCAAGACGAAAATTTATGTAATTTGCCAAAATCCAAAATTTAAAAATTTTAATCGCAACCGTTCAATTAAATTTGGGAAAAAATACTTTATAGTTTTTTACATGTAATGAATTAATTTTTTGGGGGACCTTCACACTTTGGACACCACTGCTGTAAATGCATCTGTCACTAACTCGTTTATCATTCTTTATTTTCACCTTCCCATGTTGGCATAATTCTAAACAACTTAACCATTTGTATTGTTCTAACCAACCCAACATTTTCCCAAGGCACTGTGACATTTTAAGGCAATTACGAATCCCCGTCGAGCGTTGAGAAGTAACAATCAACAAACAAAGGAGTTTGGAAGTGGTGGAGAAAATTATGTAAAATAATTCTTCGCAGTTAAAAAAACTCAGTCATAAATCATATTATTTTGATAGTTTCTTAACTAGGGAATAGGAGGAGGTGAAAAGAGGCATTTTCTTGCCAACCGACCAGAGAAAATATTCAAATAAACATGGTCAGGAGTTCCCAAGGACGCTGAGTGAGATTTTTTTTCTTCTTATTTACTTTCTTTCCTTCTTTCTCTCTCGCTTGATCAGGCAGCGGTAAAATTATGAGCGGAGTGAGTTATAACCTGACAAACACACCTAACCTTGAAGAACTTCCAATAAGTTCAGCTTTTTTGACTCAAGATTAATGTTTTCGTTTACACTGGAAGAAAAGGTTGGATTTTTCGAAATGTGTGTCGTGATCTTGTCGCTTACTTCTGTATCGCTAATTAACAAAACCTTCTGTTGCATTCTAATTCAATTGTTGATCATCCCTTTTGTATGGAAGAATGAAGTAGACTGGGAAGTAATTAATGCCTGTCAAGAATTGCTCCTCGATTTTGTAATACATTAACAATGAATACAATTTACATTTTAAAATAAAAATCTGATCCTCTTTAATGATTTGATTTAGTTGCAATTAAGCTGGAGTCGCATTTAATTTCTTGCAAATTTTAGTTACTTTTTTATGACAACGATGTTATATAAACTGGCTGCAATGTTTCGTCATTTAAAAACTTAGAAATTCCAATCGATAAAAACGCAGAATTATTTCTATACTTCCTTTCAATTATACCCTTACAGCCTAGAAAATTTCTGCTAAGGTTTCTCTAAATAGATAATATTACTTTCTATTTTTTTATTATAATTGACTAAAATCATCAGTGGCGTAACGTACACTTCCTCAACCCCCCATCGTGGGGGGCTGCAGGATTCCAAGGGGCCTTAATATACTCCGTTACACAACAGAATATCATAATGTGAAAAATCTTTTCCATTAATGTAATCTCAATAATTTATGCAGGATAACAGGTATAGAGATACAGACTGTCTTTTTTTTAGTAGATAGTTACTTTTTCTCCATCTATCCCAAAGTAAATGATTTTTAAAGAGCATTTTGTTTTGTTTATGGAACTATTTTGGAAATGATTTGAAAGCTTATCCTTTGAGAATGTGCGCGTGAAAGAGTGTTTCGAGGAGAGTCACTCTTCAGCTATTTATCTTAACTCGATAGGATCACAGATACTTTTTAAAATTATTGAATATTTCTTGAAATACTCATTTCATATTGAAAAACTCCTGAGTGTAAAAATATATATAAGTTTGAGCGTTTCAGAAGATTGTATTCACATATCTATTTTGGGAATCAATTAAGTTTTTGTAATGTTACAAACACAATTAATTACAATATTGTTTTCTCAATCCAACTCTACAAAGTTACCATAAATATTAGTTCATTTGGTGCAAGAATTTGAAATCAAATTTAACAATTTTAAAAGGTTGATCAATTATAATGTGTTAAATGAATTTTGAACGATAATTAGATTATATCAAATTCTAACTGCAATTGCATAGATATCTGAAGGTTGTTTTAAATTAAAATAGTTCCAGACTTTGTTTCATGTACCGGGTAAAAAACGGGTAATGGGGGTCAAAAACTTACCGTGTTTGAACAATGGGAGGTCCCGTTGCATCTTCTTGACTCTTTCTGTAAAGAAAGAAAAATTGCATAAGAAATGAGAGCAGATTGAGTATAAAAAATGATTAAACAACAAATCATCCCAGATACATTTTGTTGTGATTAGAACTATAAATAAAGGAAAGTAAGTGCATATGTGTGTGTGAGAAGTAGTTTTTTTATTTGAATTTTATCTAAATTTTATCACATCTTTAAAATGAGAATTAAAAATGGCAGCTTTCATTTATTTCGATACAAAACTACTGAGACTTTATTTAATCAAAAATATTGCTTTATTTAAGTTGGTATATTTCTTTATTAGCATAGTGTATTTAATGATATTAATATAATGCAACAAAAGATGTAAACGAAAAGTAACAAATGAAAAACAGATAATTCGGATTATAAGAAAAGTTTTTTTATTTATTTGTGTTACTTTTTATCTATTATTAATAATTATAAGGTGAATAGATCGAGAAGATTCATAAGTGTAACAAATAAAACACCTAATGAAAAATGACGAATGAAATAGAAAACAAAAAACTACTGATTCAAAATATAAGAAAATAATGTTAAAAAGTTTTTCATTTGTTGGTCGTTATTAATAAATATAAGGTTAACTGTATTAAAAGGTAGAGAAAAGACTTAAAATTTCAATTGAGTGACAAACATTAAGTTCTGTATAGCATTTTTCCTCCAAAAGTTATTACTGTATACCATAATTTTAATAAAATATCTATGACTGTTGTTCTAGTAGACAAAGAAAAATTATACATAATATGAATATTTTGTATTCCCAATTTGCCTTGAACCAGCACACAAATTTAGTATATCTGTTTTCAATATAGTAATACTATATATAATCATTTTAATATGGATTATATCATGGTAAGAGAATTATCTAAATATTAATAGCATGTATTGTACTTTTATCACATACATATTGAAAAGCCCAAAAATAAATATTAGATATGATAAACTCTAATAATATACATGCCTCTTAAGTCTCCTCATTCTCATTAACTCTCTTTCAGCATTTCCAAGTTATTTCACTTTAACATATAATTCATATTAAATATTACACGAATTAATAATTCAAAATAGGGAAAGTCATTTGTAAAACACTGGTAATATACTTCAGCTAATGTAATGCACAAACACAATCACAAATATTTTTATTCGAATAAATGTTAATTGTAAAGTATTTATATATTTGTTCCCAGTAATCCAACAATTCACTCATGTTTTAACAAACAGATGATTTTATAGAACTTTACATTCACAGAAGTATCACATTTCACAAGATCCAGAGAGCTGCCATTTTATTCTACTGAAACACATATAACCCAAATAATTTCAATAGAATAATAATAACAATGAAGTAAATAAACAGCTTTGGGGTTTACTTATTAATGGAATTTTCAGATCAGTTCACGTGGTGCAATCTTATTCATACGACAGATCTAAGAGGGTTTGCTTTGTTTAAGCAATTTAAAATAGTTTCAGATTATTTCTGATTTAAATGCAATGGAAAAGGTGTGTGCGTTCATGCGTCAAGCCGAGTTGAGGTGATATAAAACCATTCCGTAAAAGACACCAAAGGGCGCGAGTTAAATAAATATGCAAATGCTGTGGTGTGACCAATAATGTAATATTTGATTCCAAAACTGACTGGAGGAATATGTATAAGGCTACAGGATACGTTTCCAAGAGGAAAATACAACAAGTTAAAGTGTAAAATGCAAATATGTGAGTGAGTTGTAATTATTTTCTTTTTAGAATGCATTGTTTGTGTTCGTAACAGACTAGACAATAAAGGAAATTAAAGATTTCGATGTAAAATAATTTTTTCTTTAACTAGAAATCAGTTTATATTCCGTGTTTTTAAAATTGTATGGGAACAGCGATGGAAAATCCGTAAAAAACACTTAAAAGCAAAGTTATTTATTAATTTTGTACTTTTTCTTCCATCTTTTTAATATTTATAATAGTTTTCTAAGCATCATTAAATTGATAAATCAAGGAAGTACATTCATAATTTTCTGTTTTGACATTGCATGAAAATTATTTGTAAAGAGAAAATTGGTTATTGTATCGCGAACTTATCTCAGATATTGTGCCTTCGCATGTTTATCTCAAAATGCACAGTTATGAAGTAGGTAAGAGATTTTTCACTGTAAAATAGAATGTAAATTTTATTATTATGTTTCCTTTTTCTTTTAAAAATTGGAACGTTTTTACATCAATTTGTCGAATAAAACAGATGTATAGGTTTCCCTTTCTCGACATGTTTAGAATATTTATAAAATTCTATATTCACCAAGTAAAGTTTTTCACAAACAATCATTTAAAAATTTCACATTAGTTATTTTAATACACTAGTAGACTGTGAGTGTCTTGGATTAGAACATTCGCTTAGAAAATTCCATGTGTGTCTTATTAAAAGTTCCAAAATAATCATTTTAAAAATATCAATCTAAATGCATAAATCATATTACATAATACGTACATAAAACTCAAACATTTTTTTAAAAAAAAGGTTACTACTACTACACTATAGCTATATCATGGTGTTATTTTTTATCTGTAGCATTTCAAAAGTCACTTAGAATCATTTCTTCTGTTTTAAGTGATGTAACGAAACTAGTAACAAACGAAAAGAGGCAAATTTTGAGTTTCGACAAAACGTTTACACCTTACCAAAGCAGAGTTTAACTTATCTACATATTTTTCTGTACTTATTATTTTAAAACTGAATTTGTCACCATGGTTCAAAAACAAATATTTCTGAAAAGAGATTACTGCTACTCAATTTCAGGTTCTGTACGGGTATTTTAAAAATCGTTAAAGTTCTCTTTTGCTTATGAGTCAAGACATGTGAATAGTTTACGAACAAACAACGAAACGTCTGGAAGCCACAGCAGAAATTCACACCTTATCAAAGTAGTTCAACACTATATCTGCATATTTTTTTCATTTATAATAATAAAACTAAACGGTGACCTCTTCTATTTCCCTCTTCGTTAATGTGTATTCGGTGCCTTCTCAAAATAAAAGATCTTCCTGTTCCTGGGGCTATGTAAGTACCCAGCCTATCCAATGCCCACAGCCGTATGTATAAATAAATAAACACAGATGCGTCTTCACCCTTACCCTGTGATTTTTCACCTGTCATTGTTCCTAATTTTATAAAAAGGGGACCGCTTGTTCCTGAGGTTTCTCGCGCAAGGTATCATTTTCAGCAGTTTGGGCGTTTAATTGTAAGCGATAGCGCCGTGTTCTGTTTCATGCAGGTAATAATTACCTGTTCGCCCCGTGATTAAAAACTTGTACATTTGTCATTTTTATAGAGAAGATTCTGCTTTTTTTCCCCCCTTTTTTTTTCATTGTAGGCAGAGTTCAAGAATGGTCGTGGATACTTGAAACATCGCATTAGCATAGAGATGAATCATTTTTTTTTTTTGTTATTGTTTTTAAATGGCGAATGGTTTCCGGGAAAACATAGGTATATTGTATTTGTACAGGGTGTATAGGTTGCATTTTATATTGAGACGTTCAAGAGTATAGAGTATGTGCTTCTGAAGAATCGCATTACCATTAATAGGAATCATTTCTTGTTGTCTTCAGTGACGGCGTGAGTGGTTTCGCTGCAATGTATTCTAGAAGTTTTGCTGTATTTTGCTTAATTTTCTTTTGATTAAGATGGATCGGTAACATAGTCTGCATTAAGATATCCAACGTTGGCAACAATGTATTCATGAGATTATTTCAGTGGGCAGAGCCAAAGCGTAAATTTATTTTACTGGAAACTTCTGCGTAAATTTATTTTAGATGTTTGTACAATATTTATTATCTAAAGATCCTCTATGTCCTTGAAATGTTGCGTTTCAGCACAGTTAATTTTTTTTTTAAGAAAAAAAGTCATTATATCTGAAGAAATGCATTTTAGTAGTGTAATCATTATTGTGTTTATATTATTTCTCTTAATATAATTGTACAAATAAGATTACATGTTTAAATAAATACTAATTTAAAAACATATTGAGTAACTTTTTATTTATTTTAATTTATTCATCGTTAGCTAATTGATATTCTATGTTAGAAAAGTGCAATTTGGTATATTTTATTTTTTCAAGCATTTATTGGGAATAAAATTCATGCTTTTATTATTTTCTTTTTAAAAGCATGTTTCTAAAATCTTATCTAAATAATTCAAACTTTATATATATATATATATATATATATATATATATATATATATATATAATATATATATATTTATTATATATTATATATAGTGTATGCTTTGAAAGAAGTAGACAACGTTTCCCTTTAAGTATATATATATATATACTTAAAGAAACGTTTGATTGTTTCTTTTTCTTTTTTTTAACAGTGTATCATTTGAGAGACACTGTAGAGCAGTGGTCCCCAAATCCGGATCCGTGGATCAAATAGTACCAGGCAGCACAAGGAACCTTACATTTTTCAATTTTTTTACTGTAGAGTATTTCTCTCTGTTTGTGTGACTTTTAATGGAAATAACTTTATATTACATGTTAAATCATGTTATATTAATTTTTTGATAAAACTGTATTTTATTCTGTCGGCATGTTTAAATGCAATTAAATCAAAACAATCTAAAATATTAACAATCAACTCCCTCCCCACCCTCAGTGGGCCGTGGTAAAATTATCAAACGTTAACCGATCTCCGCGATAAAAAGGCTGGGTACACTGCAATAGAGTTACATAGAAAAATTCGCACACAGGAAGAGATGACAAGTTTTTGACTTATAATTTCGAAGAAAAGATCATTTGATTTATAAGTTTCACGCAGATTAAAGAACAAAATGATGTAAAATAACCAATAAAACGTTTTATAAAAGTATGAACAAGTGTATTTAAGGGAGAAAAACAATAAAAACCACACACAAAATTCGTATAAGAGCAAGCCTGAAAATTTTTAAAGCATTTAACGTAAAAAAATGAGGGAAGCTTTACTGATTATTAAAGTGTTTCCACAATATTCTTGTTATTAAATATCGTACGACTAAAAAATTCCAAGTAATCTGTCATTTAAATAGATATGATACTTTAAAAACATTGCAACTCTTTATTATTTTAAAATTATAATGTAAAATGTCGGGCTATAGGAAACGACTTTCACTCAAATCTGAGTAAAAAGAACAATAAAATTTTGCTTAGAACCAGATAATTAATTTTCTCAGAATCCTCGGAGCTCGCCTAACGATTTCCAACCAATCGTTATTCCTTTTTCTTACTCGATGAGTTTCACAAATATTTTGTAAACACCAAAAAACCACATCAGTTTCTTAACATCTGTGCTCTACCATGAATGCGTGGGCCCTCTTATATATTCACGTTACACACCCAATTTTTACAAAATGTCTTCTCGCAGAGGAAAAGGAGGATCCTGACAAAAGAGTGATATGTCAGAAAAAAAAAAAAACGAATTGACCACCCCCTAACTCGCAATTAGTCTTTCGCCGTGGGTGGGAAGATCCGAAGCGCAACAAGCGAGAACGTAGAAACACAAAAACGAAATCGAACTATATCTCATATTTCATTAGTTTGGTTAACCTACGGTCACGTAACATTGTATTACATTTGCGGCGATAAATCAATAATAATTACTGCTGCCAAAAAGAGGTTTGAAATAATATTGTCTCCGTTGCTTTTCACCCTTGGTGGTCCTCTGGGTCAAGTGTCCAGCCCTGCTGAGTGTCTCCGGCAGCCTCTCTTTATCTTTGGGTGCACAGATGCGCTGTTTTGACGTTTGGAACCGAAGGGTTCAAGCCCATGCCGTGTTTTTATGGTGGGAAAAGATGGTTCTGGGGGTTAATAGGGTTAGAAATATGTTACTCTCGCTACCAGTACCAAAACATGAATTTGAATGGAAATGAATGAAATTGATGGGGGAGGGCTGAATGGTGTAACGTTATGCAACTTTGACGAGGAAGAAATGTCTTTTGATTTTATGCCTGTAAGAGTATGAAAATGTCGAATAACAAAATACAAAAGTCAGATTACCACAAAATCCTGAGTAAAACGCTCACTTTAAACACACACAAATAAATAAATAAAATCGAAATTTGCGGGTGTGAGTTATACACCGGATATATATAAATGATAGAAAAAAGAGAATAGCATTAAAAAAATAAACTTCTACATTGTTTGAAATACTGTTTATTTAAAAGGAATAACGCACCTGATGAACTTAAGGGGCTGTATATAGTTCCACAGGGTGTACTATTTTTCAAAATACTGGGATGATACCTCGAATAAATGATTTCATAGGAGCAATGGGCGCGTACCTTTCAGGATCTTTCGTAAAAAAAAGGGATGCGTGTTATACGGCGAACTATCCGTAAAATTCGGCGTAAGGCGCACTTTTAACACAAAAAATAAGATCGAGATTTAAGGAAGGGCATTATACGCCGAGTACAGAAGCAATAAGTTTAAAACAACAAAAGATATGAGTATAAATTTTTTTACTTCTGTACACATCAAAATACTGTTTATTTAAAAGAATTTACTTGTCTTATGAGCTAGCTATAAGAGTTATAATGCTAGAAGTATACTAATTTTTTCAAAAGTCTGGGATAATACTTTCAATAAATCACCTTAAAACATAAGAGCATTATTTACTAATATTTCAGATTTCTTCCTAAAAAGGGGGTGCGCGTTACACGGCGAATATACCTAGATATTAGAAAATGCAACTTGAAAGTATAGATGCGCATTATACGCCGGATTTTACGGTATCTAAAAATTCCAAAATGGATCTTGAATGTATAGGTGCGCGATATACACGCCGGTGCATTTTATACGCTGGTTTTTACGGTATATACTTTAAATCTGATGTTTGCAATAAAAATTAATATAAATTTTTAACTTTAACTGAATTAATCTTCTTCGGACGAATAAAATTTACGTTCAGATAGATGGTTAATTTGGTAAATAACTTACTTTAAAAGTAATTGACAATATTAATATATACTTTAATAGTAATTTACAATTATTTTATCAATTGCTTAGGCAGAATATTACAGAATGTAATAACATGTTTCCACCACTGAATTATTGAATACGTAATATCCTATCAGATGACTTTCTCAAAGATGAATTAGACTCTGTATAATTCCTCTTTTATCTTTTAATTTTCTATTCAAAGAAATTTTTAACCACAATGTGTTAATCTGGATTTTAAGAAAGTTAGAACATGACTACGCATTTAAAACATAAATGTACTTTGATTAACAATTGATATACATTTATAAAGAAAAATTCAAAGGTTTGATTCTTAATAAATATATCTTACGTTTTATAAGATTATGAACCTTTACTCTTTAAAATCTGTAAGGGTAAGAAAATTTATTCTTCTCAGCTTCAGTTAAGAATCCCAAAACTTTACCTTCTTAGGGAGTTTTAATGTAAAAAATAGAAGGATAATATATAGCATAATCCTTATTCAGTAATGTCAAACCTCATTTGTTTTCAGATGTTTAGTTCAGTGGTGCACAGCGGTGGTGGTGGGGGTCTCCAGGTCCGGACAACCCAACCCCCCCAAAACTCTTGATATTTTTTTCGATTGATTAAAATCCTATGCATATACAACGTAAAATTTAATAAAGTATTTGTTATTAAAATTAATTTTATTAATTAATGTTAATTATTCATTCAATTATTTGTTTTTTACTGTTTTTCTCGAAAATGGAGAAAATCAAAAGAATATGTTGAGCGTCGTATTGGAGCATGATACGAGAATGGTGACATTCTACCCTTGACTCCCCCCTCTTGACAAACTCCTGTGTGCACCACTGACTTAGTTTAATGTATAATTAATATTCAATCCTACTTCTTTTACAAGTATATTCATAAACTTTTTTCTTTTAAATCGAATTCTTTATCCCTCCTTTCTTCCTCTTTTTCTTTGCCAATATGTTCCCCTAAATTCCCTTTACTTGCCTTGATAAAATTTATTGCAATATATGATATAGGGTATTTACTTATCCCTTACTAAAACTTTGCATTTCTAATAAAATTGTGGGCTTCGTTCGATAATTTTGAAAACCAAAACAAAAAAGTACTGCATTGTTAATTTATTTATTTAATTTACGAATACTTGCTATTATTTTCCTATGGGGAAAATTACTGTGAAAAAGTCCACAATTCTTACCAATGCAAACAATATATTAACCGGTATTTCGATTAAATATTATAAGATGCAATCGCATATAAATTTATTTTCTAAAATATATTTTTTCCTCTTAAGATATTCATGAAATCATAGCATGTTATTTTTGTCTGTGTTAACAATAGTAAAAGAAATAAATAAAGAGCTCTAACTAATTCTAAAGAGAAAATAAACTCTAGCTGTGTACAAAAGCCTTTAAAGTGTGAAATAAGGTTAAACCCAACAATGGAGTTTAATCTAGTTCTGGACAAAAGATAACGTTTCGTTAATTTAATTCTCGCAACACAAGGGATCGTTTCATTCATACGCGTGGAAAAATAGTCCCGGAACGCTAAGTCAGAGGTGACAGCACATTTCCAAAATCTCATTACTTGATGCTATCCGTAAGCTGTCACAGAGCCGTTGCCAGTTTCCTCCTCCGCAAATTAAAACCAGAGGAAATAATCTCTCGTCTGCAGAAAAAGGTGCACCCCACACCCTTCGTTGTCAGTCAGTATCCCTCTTATCGTCTGGGCATCGTCTTCAATTACTTCCTTCTGACCGATTTTAAGTTATTAAATGGATTCCGTATTCTAAATAGCGATAGAGGGTGCGATAAATTGAAAACAGAGTGGCAATGAAAAATGAATCGGACCTCGAAACGAGATACGATAACACCTGGGGAAAAAATTACACTTTTTTTAGAACAAAAAGAGAAGAAAAATAATACCTTTTAATGCATTTATATGGGTTATTAAAAGTTATTGAAATCTCCAACCGGTTGTATAGATTTTTCCCATTCGTCAAAAGCGTAGTTGAGATGGCGTCGTATGTAAACATTTTGTACTCGTAATAGCTTCATAATAAAGGATTGGAATTTTCCCATAAACAGGTATATGTTATCTATTTTTCTATGATACGTATTGAATCTTTTGATTAAAAGGAATATTTATCGGTTTCACATACAGTCGAACCTCTATATAACAAAGTCGCTATATCCCTAAAAAAGTTCGTTATATGGAAAATTCGTTATATAGAGGTTCATCTTTCAATTTTCTTGATAAACCACATAAAACAAATTTTTAAATTCATAACACTATATATTAAAAAAAAGTAATTATTCACACTTTTTTGTAAATTAATATATATTTATTTTATATATCTTACTCATAAAAAAAAAAAAACTGCAAAGAAACCAAGGAAAAACAATGCCACTTTAACAATGTGTCACTTTATTTTCAATATTAAGAAAATAATTGTAAATTAAAATGGATGAATTTTAAGGACATTTTCTAATTTAAAGCACACAAGTAAAATTAAAGATACGTTATTTTATAACTATAGACCACGGGACATCTCTATTGAGTGTGAAAGGGGATATTGAAGATGTTTCCAGTGAACTGGACAGTGAGAGTTATAGGTTACACTTCTTGGAGGGAAACGCCTAGAATTTTATTGCTCTTGGCGAGTTAGGTTTCTAAAAAATCCAGTTCAAAATTTATGATCACCATAAAGTGTGTTAAAAGAGAATAACTTGAAATGTCCAGAAATACTTTTAAAAAAAATGAGAAAAAATAATTGAATCAGAAGAGAAAAAATTCGTTATATAGAAAATGCACTTTGCTATTGGGAGGTTATTTTATGAAATCGTGAAATGTTCTTGGTTCCAGGAAAAAGTTCGCTATACAGAAAAAATTCGCAATATAGAGGTTCGTAATATGGAGGTTCGACTGTATATTTCAAATCAGATCATATTTTTATTTGAATGTTTTAGAATATTTGCGGTAGATTCAATCTCTCTGTTAAGTCTCTTTATGGACTGAAAGTATTTGAATTTGATACTTTTCGTATTTCTTTTTAAATATGAAACACAATAAGAGCCGTTTTCTTTGAAAGTGATAGTTCACATTTTTGACAAAAATTAGTTATTATAACATTGAATATATAACTATGAGCTTTTTATCTATGAACAGTTAACCAAAAAATTCTTCACAATTTTCATCATTTTGTCAATAGAAATTTAAGTAGTTAATATAATTACAAATACAATTACTTTGAAAGTGATCAAAATCTCCATAGACTTTCACCACTTTCAAAGAAAAAGGCTCACGTAGTACGAGGAATAGTCATTTAACTTTCTATCCTATTATAAGACTAAGGTTGGCAACAGAGCTGCTGTTCCAATTCGTGAAGATAAAACACTTCTGGCAAAACATGGAATTAGCTTTCAGTGGATCCTGTTTCATAAAGAACTCTATAGTAATGAAATTGTGGCGATTTTCCGGCCTAGGAAGGTGCCTATGTTCTATCATATACACCAATTTTCTTTCAAATCTAGTCAAAAATACGCGAGCCATTATGGAAGACCCCTCGTACTCACTCGTGGCGTAACAGACGAGCTCCTTTACTATCAAGGAAGAGGGGTTTCAATCAGCATTTATAGACTTGATTGTACACATATTAAGAGTTTTACTTTTTGAAAGGAGGTACCATTCGTAATTCTATTCGACCCTCCCCTCATCGTCTTAAATTTCATGGGGATTGTGTGTGAGAGAGAGAGAAGAAAAAGTGAGTGTGTGTGTGAGTGAGTGTGAGTGAGTGTGTGTTAGTGTGTTAGTGTGTGTGTGTGAGTGAGTGTGTGAGTGCGTGCGTGTGTGTGTGTGAATATGTGTGTGTGGGGGAGAAAGAGTGTGTGTGAGTGTGGCAGGTAAATCTCAGTTTCTACACCTCCATCGAGTTTAGGATTATTAGCAGTTTTAAATAAATTTTGCAACATTATTAAAAGTAACTTTTGTATTCACGGGGAAATAACGTGAGAACTATTTTGGGATTTAAATAAGTCGAACCAGGGGATTGATAATTCCTTCTCGGGTTTCGAAGCGCTGTAGTAAAAAAAATAACAAATAAGACAGATACAACAAAACAGAATATTTGAGAGAATACAGAAACAATTTAAGTTTTATTAACATGCTTCACAAGTATTATACGTGTGAAACCTTGGTTATACACGGCATATATCAATGATATAGTCCAGTTGCTGCTACACTCGATTCATATCCACGTTATTGAAAGAACGCGTTATCCTTTCATGCACTTCTGCTGCATCTCGTGGCAAAGGAGTTCAAGAACTTGGTCTTCTATGAAAACACGGATAACACGGAAAGAATAACATGGGCTGTTAATCACGACGAAAGTAGCACCTTGAGTTGAATGTGGCAGGAACTGGACTATCGCATTGATGTGTGTCGTGTAACCAAGGTTTTACCCTTTTAAAGTATGTAAATAAAACTTAAATTGTTTTCTTGTTCTTTTAAATGTTTTGTTGTAATCGTCTTAATTTTTTTGCTGTACCGCTTCGAAACCCGCGAGGGCATTATATGAATAACACTGCATACAGTAATATGTACTACTTGATACTATACTTCAAATTCTTTTACACTTTAAATTCATGAAATTATATTAAAAGAAAACAAATAAGCTTTAATCTCCCTCCCACATTTTTTAAAAGATTAGAGATTTGATCATTAGGATCATTTTCGGTCAATGAGAGTGACGAATGATGCGCAAATTAAAAGTAAACAAACTGGAAAAAAATATCCAGCTGCATATCTAATCTGTTTAAATTTAAAATACCACAAATCGTGAAATAAAGCATGGATCCCTAATTGCTTCTTTTATCTTTTCAAAGAAAACATCTAATGAGAAAAACGCCAGAATATTCGATGAATGGAAAAATAAATACAAAAACGTTCTAAGAAATTCATTTCTGAGCGAAGGAATGAACACTAATCGTGTCAGGAAATTGAAGAAAATGATGATCTTTTGATTGACGTTGGATGAATTTTCATTCATATTTTGATAAGTCCACGGATGGATTGTTTTGAAAGGAACGCACCTTTCTTTTTTTTGCTTTAAAAAAAATTATCATTAAACAAACAATCTTCATTTTCTAAGCCAGTGATTTGTGAAGCATGAATTGGCAACAAATAATCCAAAACTTTTCTAATCTCTGAAAACCGACATTCAAATTATTTTTAAAATAGACCACACACATACAGAGAGCGAGAAAGAGAACAATTTTTCACGTATTCTATGCTTCAATAAAAGTCTGAATTTCGATCGAGTGTTAGACACATTTTGATATATCTTCCCTCATGATATTTTCGAGTTTTAGAGACTAATAAGTTTGGTTGAGTTTTTCACACTAGAAATATTTCATGGACTTGAATTCGATGGAAAAAAAGGAAAAGAAATACTAACAAAGATAACTAATAAGGTGTAACAAATAAGGTGTTTATTATAAGGTGGTAAGATTTTTAAGAAACATTTTCTTTCTTTTATAATTTTTTCTAAATATTTTTCATTGTTTTAAGTGAAAAAAATAATTTAGTTGAATTCTTTTTTTTTCACACAAGAAATATTACATGCATTCTTATATCAGTGAAAAAAATGATAATACTATTAGAAAAGAGAGACAAATGAGTTTTTCTAAAGGAAGTATCTGGTAAAAAAATTTATATAATTTTGTTCATTCTCTAAATCAGCGTTTTTCAAATTGTAGGGCATGCCCTCTAGGGGGGTGCGATATCCCTATGTGAGGGGTGCAAACATATTGAAAAGTTGAAAATAAAAGATTTAAAATAAGTATTAATTTTCTGAAAGGAAACGTAGCAAAATACATTCTGACGTAATAAAAATTAAATACACCTTTATACAGTTGTAATATATTTATAAATGTATCGGCACTGCACAATGTTTTTGATCATTAATTTATATCAGTACTAAATTAATAACATTTTAAATAATTACTAGATATTCTCATTTTGTATATGACATGTCTTCCATGGGCCTGTCATATACAAATTTTTATCGTGATAATCTGTATGACTTATAAATAAAGTCGTATTGTAGCTTTACCATCAATGTACATTTTTGTTGAAGTCAATACGTTGCTATTGTAAGGGGGGCGATGAAAATTATGATTGAAAATTGGGTGGTAAATATTGAAATTTTGAGAAGCATAGCTCTAAAGCGATTAAAATTCTTGAGTGAAATATTTGCTTGATTGATTTTTCCACACTGGGAAATATTCCTTAAACTCTATATCACTTAAAAAATCTAATCATTCAAATAAACTAATTAATATCCCTGAAACCAATTAGTTCCGTGATGGCACAATTTTTTTCTTAAGGCATACCTCATTTAATATTATTACATTGTTTATCTGCTAATATGATTTAAAGTCTTGAATAAAGTATTAGATTTGCCGATTTTTTCCACGATAGAAATATTTTAGGCATTCGATCTCAGTAAAAAAAATTACTAATCAATTCCATAACAAATGTGCCTTTGTGAAAGGCACATATCCGCTTAAATGTTATATCATCTAACGTGATTTAAGGTCCTTGTAGAAGGATTTGATTTCCTGCTTTTTTTCACACTAGAAATATTTCAGGCAATCGATCTCCATGGGAAAAAAGTACCAATAAATGACAAATGTATCTTTCTGAAATATGCATCATCTTGTTTATTTTTAATGTGATTGAAAGTCTAAAACAAAATAGTAGATTTGGTGATTTTTCCCCCACAATAGAAATATTTCAGGCAATCCATCTTGATGGGGAAAAGTACTAATGAATGCCTTATTGACCGATGCACCTTTCTAAAAGATAGATCCAATTAAATGTTTATATCATCTTGTGTGTTTTCTAACGAAAGGTCAGATATTTACTGATTTTTTATAACACTAGAAATGTTTCATGCATTTGATCTCGGTGAAAAAAAATTACTAATGAATGACTCCCATCTTAACAAATGTGGCTTTCTGAAAGGAAAATCCTTTCAAATGTTTATTTCACCTTATTCATTGTGTAATATGATTTAAGATCTTATGAGCGATTGATTTGCTGATTTTTTTTTCACACTAAAATATTTCACGCATTGCATCTTTATGGGAACAAATACTAAAGAACATAATGACAAATGAATCTTGCTGAAGTATGCATCCATTTAAATGTTTATATCATCTTGTTTATACTCTAATATGATTTAAGATCTATCTTACACAAAATAGTATGGATTTTTTATAACTCTTGAAATACTCCAAGAAATAGATCTCGAGGGAAAAAATTCTAATAAATGAATGCCCTAATGACTGTAGCATTTTGCTGAAAGGTATATTCTATTAAATGTTTTCAATCTGCTGACACTTTTTTCAACACTAAGATATATTTCAAATATCCGAAAAAAATACTAATGAATCAGGCCCATATCAACAAAAGTGCCTTTCTGAAAAACACATATCCATTTAAATGTACGTATCATCTTATTCAACGTCTAATGTGATTTAAGGTCTTGAAAGAAGTATTTGATTTTTGCAGATTTTCTTTTTACTAAAAGTATTTCAGACAGTCGATCTGCATGGAAAAAAATATTAATGAATGTGACTCCCATCAAGACAAATGTATCCTTCTGAAATATGCTACGTTTTAAATGTGTGTATCACCTTGTTTATTTTTTAAAGCAAAGGTTTCCAAACTTCTTTGTCTCATAGACCCCTTGCCATGTTATTCGGTTTTGCAAATTAAAAAACTTAAATGTTTTTTCACAGCTGGTACAGCACTAATGAATTTAAAAGTTTTATGTTTCTAACTGTAGTTTAGTTGAGTGTTTAAACTTAAAAAACACAATTTAATTAATTAAATTAAAATTTTTATGTAACAATTATTTCATATATTAACTGAGAAACAAACCAATGTTTTTATTGGTTGGGATGAATTGTTGCTTCAATAACAAATTTAACTTTAAAAGATTAAAGCCAAATGTGTTGAAAATTTAATTCAATAACAAATTTTCAACACATTTGGCTTTAATCTTTTAAAGTTTAACTCTAAATCTCATCGGTTAGTAGTATCCAATATTTCCTTTTTCTTTCTTTTTTTATTTTGGGGAGTAGCAAGAGCGCTGAAACTCCTTCTCTCTGGGAAAAGCAATTAAAAACTTTCTTGGGATGTTCTATAATTTGAAATTAAAAACAGGTATATCTTTTTAAAGCCAAAATTGCTGACATTCGTTTCTAAACTTTACTTTAAGATCTTTATTAGGGCTATTAAAATCAGCTGCTTTTGTAATCAGACATTTTTTTTTAAATGTGACAACATGAATTCATTACCTTACTGTGATATTACAATAGTCAAAGCATTCTCAAACATAGTTTCAAAACCTGAATAAAGGGCATTTAAATGTTGAACATAAGTTAAAACGTCATTTTTCTGGCAGATTATTGTTTGTGACACATTGAGAAACTGTTGAAATGTGCGACGTCCAGTTTTATATTCCTTTAACTTGTTTCTGTCACACACACAAAAACTGAAATGATGGACTTTCTTTAATATAAAATTATGCTGTCGCCTGGTAAATACAAATTAACCCCAGTAAATTTAGCAAATAAAGCTGTTAAATAGGTAAATTTGGTTTACACTTGATTAAATTTTCTTTTAAAATTAAAGTCACGATCTGGTTTTGGCTATCGTAGACCCCCATTTACTCCTCATGGACCCCAAATTATTTTTTCACTGACGTGGACCCCTTCCAGGTCATCATAGACCCTAGGGGTCCATATAGACCACTTTGGGAATCACTGGTTTAAAGTTATTTAAGGTCTTAAGAGAAATAATAGATTTGACGAATTTTTAACCGGATATTCCAAGCAATCTATATCAATGAAAATAATACTAGGGAAGAATGAATGCCTTAATGACCTATGCGTTTTTCTGAAAGGTATATCAGACGAAATGTTTATATTATCTTGTGCATTTTCTTACAAAGAGGTTAGATTTGCTAATTTTTTTTTTCTTCATTAGAAATATTTGATGCATTTGAGCTTTCAATAATAACATATGTATTTCTGAAAGGTATATGCGTTAAAATGTTTATATCATCTTATTCGGGCCGTGGGTAGCCTAGTGGTTAGAGCATCGGACTCCAGGCCGGAAGGCCTGGGTTCGATGCTCGATGCCACCAAATACCCTCCGAGTACCCACGGAGTACGTGCTCACTAAATCAGTGGGTCCGAAAGTCTTGTGGTCGGTCACATCAGAAACCACGGGTACAGGGGGCAAGGAGAATATTTCCCTCCCCTCCAGTTCCAAGCCTAAATTGTGGACGTGGAGATAGGTGGTGTCGCCATCTATCATGTAAAAAGTGCAATCTGTCTCAGGCTCTGGCAACTTTCATTCCTTCCTTCCGGGTGGAACACGACAACAACAACATCTTATACAATGTCTTCTTATTCATTGTCTCAAGATCTAAATGATTTAAGGTCTTGAGAGAAGGACTTAATATGCTGATTTTTTTTCTACACCAGAAATATTTCATGCATTCGATCACGTGAAAAAAAGTACTAATGAATGAGTCCCATAAGAAGAAACGCCGGGCCATGCAGCTACTTCACTGTCAAATTTGATTTAAGATTTGAGAGATGGATTTGATATCCTCATTTTTTTCACACTTTAAATATCTCAGGTAATCAATTTCGATGTCGAAAAAATTACTGTTCAATAAGAGACCATTAATGACAAATGTACCTTTCTGAAAGACGTGTCCGCTTAAATGTTTATATCACCTTTTTATTCTCTAATGTGATTTAATGTCGTGAGAAAAATATTATATTTGATCACTTTTTTAGCATAAAAAATATTTCATGCAATTGATCTCAATGAAAAAATATGAATAAATAATTTTACTGACGAATGCGCTTATCTGAAAGGTATATCCGATTAAATGTTTATGTCAACTTGTTTATTTCCCAATGAAAGACTAAATTTGATGATTTTTTCACTTCAGATATATTTCTTGGACGGGGTCGAAATCAACCCAAAAGAGAGCAAATTACTTAATAATTGATGTTCTGGCAAATATGTTTTTGAGAAGGTTTTTGAAAAGGAGCATTTGCATTATACACAAAGAAAATCGAAAAAAATCTGAAGAATTCATAATTTGGAATTCTTTATAATAAAATCCATTATATATACGTATATATAAAAAGCGTCTACTGTGCAAATACTTTGAAAACTGCTTACAAAATTTTTAAGTCTTGGTAATCTTTAATTCACTTTCTTTGTCACACAATATGCTATAAAAATATTTCGCTTTGGTGACATTTTGAACTAAAACAAAATAAATTTGCCATAACGACTCATGATTATGCAGATGTACGAAAAGGGAAAGAAATATCTGACACTCACTAAGATAACGTTGTTATGGTAACCATTCAGATGGTTGCTACAGCAAAATGTGAACTTTTCATTGTCGCCGTCTTGTCAAATGAATCATATTACACAAATCACTTCGTATTTTATCTGATCATAATATTTTTTCTCAAAGAACCATGTTAGAATGGAATAAATTTTAATTCAGTCTAATCGAAAGTCTTTCTTTCCTTATTTCATTACGTACAATATGCAATAGATTGTCTTCACTTTTGGAAGTGCAGCATTTGTCATGGTAATGGGAGAACATGTTATAATCAAGGATTTCAAGAACTTATTACAATTTTTGTATCTAGTTAAGCAAAAAGTAGAATTACTACAAAGGGCTTAAAACCAATTGTAAATTTATCTATTATCATTTACCAAGTAATAGTCTGTTGCGAACACAATATAGAATACGTAAAATCTTTATTAAATTAAGTTTCTCAACTTGCTGGCGAAATATTTCATTTTAACTTTTATTGATAAAAACACCATTGAGATTCTTTTTATCTTTAAGTATTTAAAAGCTTGATAATTTCAATTGTTAAGATATTAATTTTAAAAGTTATTGTCCAATTTCGAAATGTTTATTTTTAAATTTTCAATATAATAAACGTTGTCTTAAGTAATTGTAATTTAGCGATGGTTTCAATCGCTGAATTTTATTTAAGACAAAAATCTAATTTAAACACTTTATGCTCTAAATAATTACAAATTAAATGATGGGTAAAAGAACTTCGTTGTTAGTGAATTTTTATTATTTGGAAAAAAGATCTCATATCTTTTTTTAGCTAGATAAGTTTAATACACAAGATATATAGTTAACAAGAGTACTTTCTTTCTTGGAAATAAATATTTGATCCAAATTTTAGGATAAAAATTAATATTTTTTCTCATTCCTCAACTAATACTGTAGAATTAATTTTTAAATAAATTTTCTAGAAGTATTCAATTTAATTTAATTTCAAAATAATAAATTTCCCTTCATTTAAATCCTGCAACACTTATTGAAACTTCTTATCAAAGAAGTATCTACCTCCTTTATCTTTCCTGAATTGAACTAACAAACCATGAAACCAAGAAAGTACGAATTAATGTGTAAAGACAAAAACGCAACTAAAAACAATTGGCAAAACTCTGATCACAATCTGTGTATGGTGAAGTAACAGATCTGCAATTCAATCGGAAACATCTGCTGCTATCAGATTCACCCATCATGAATTCGGCGCCTTGTAGTGTGCAATTGGGTATAAGATATGGCATAAAAAGAAATAACTTATATATTCTCAATTCCAACTTTAATTACATTCATTCCGAGTTTGAAGCGATTAATGTATTCTATAACCTCTAGTTGTAGTCCGTCCTCTTCGTTTCTTCAATGACAACAACAATAATAATAATAATTACCATCGAAACATAAAACGATTGTGGAAGTTGAAGCAAAAAAAAGAAAAATTCATCTTCCGTTTTTTCTCTGCAGCCGTACCACTCATTAAAATCACATATTGTTCTCTCTTGCGCTAGTGATTCCGTAATAATAATGCAGAGCCGAAATCATGAATAATTTATTCCAAAATGGCTATTCAGAAGAACCATACCGATTCCAGCGTGGAGAGAGGAGAAAAAAAGAGCAACAACAAAAACTCGAGAGGAAAGAATAAAAAAGAGCGGGAAAACAAAACAAAGAAACGTTCCAATGGCAACTGTATGCGAGTTTCATCGTATCTAGTCATCAGTAACCAGTCTTCTTGGAGGGCTAACGAGTTTATATCATTAGTTTATGAAAAGTCACCGCTCCTTTTTAATTAATCGTGAAGAAAATTGGATCTTTAAGTGAACGGCCGGCCCATCTGGGTGAAAAATTGTACAACCAAAACGTGTTTTTCTTCCTCCGTTCTGCGCGATCATCAGACATTTTCTTTATTTTTATTTAATACTTTGCATCGCCGAATCCTTTCCTCCTACGGGAAAAACATTGTATACTTTTTACTTAACGTATTAATTCGTTATAAATGACTTCAGTCTTGAACTGACTGACCCTGAGGATGGAAAGTGAGAGGTAAAAGCTATTTTGTAATCTGACATTTTTTTTAAGAAGTACTTCTGAAACTTATGGTTATGGTTGCAGTTTTGAGGGAGTGTTTTATTACATACGTGAGGATTTCAAATACTATGAATGGAGCAAAGAAACTGAAATCGGCAGAAAGGAATGTAAAGAATTAAAGGCAACCAGAAATTAGTAAATGAGCTTTTAACTTAATACTTTTACCTTTACTCGACATTTTTAACCTCATATTATGAGAATTAATTGACTATTACCGTCACGTTAGAAGCAACTTTAGGGTTATTGGTGACATATCTCATTATTTACTTTTCAAAATCAGGAGATTTGTCGCCAGTTGTCGATAAAGACATCTGATTCACTTCACTATAGTTCACTTCCAGCATAGTTGACGTCGGAACTTTCAGCTTGATAGATTTAACGTACTCCAGCGCCCTCACACGACGATTTTTGAAAGTAAATTGATCAGAACTTGCGTCCCATCGCTTAGGAGTTCTTTGTTTTATCAATAGGGACACTATGCTGAGATTAATTATAACGTTGCATTTCGAGGGATGTTGGCGATGGATGTTCTAATTTTGAACAACGCTCAAGTATGACACTTAAACTTCTAATTTCAACAGCACGCTGAGGTAAGGGCCTGAACTTCGATAGTTTTAACGCCTTTCTACATGACGTAGTGGTACCAAGACTCGAACCCATGAACCATGCGACTGGAGCCCTCTAATCATGCATGGGGTTGGAGACCAATTTCGAAATGCAATTTTACGAAAAGGTCGTGTTTCATCTTATAATTATATAGGCATGATAAACATTGGGATGGGCGAGTAAGCGTTTTATTATCGACCCTTCCAACAGCTAAATTGAATTATTATTTCATTAGATATTTTTATAACTTCATTTAAGTGTTTATAATTTCATTATACAGTATACAAAGGGCTATTTTTTTCCAGGTAAAACCGAACTCAAGTATCAGAAAACTGCGTATGATGATGATGATGATATCGTATCTATGACGGAATTAAATCAAATATTACCATGAACCCAGATGACTGTTCTGGCAATCTCTTCAATATTGTCCACACAGAGATTTGTTTACGAAAGGAGGACCCCTATTTTTTGTAGAGCAGCAAGAATAGCTGGAAAGTCAAAAATATGAGCAGGTGTCAGCTCTGTATCTAAACAGTTATCAAAATTCCTATGAAATCTTCTACCATCCCTATCAAACTTCATTCTTTTGTGATGACCTGTTCTTAGCCTATCAATAGTTTTTGTTATAAGGCAGTCTCCACTTATATTACAGATTTGATGCTTTACAGGAACTGACTTCTCTCTCAATTTGAATTCTGTGATGGCATTTGCGTCTAATAAAGTAATGTTGACAAAGTTGTCATTTTTAAAATTTCTAGCTTCTTTCGCTCTGTTCTTTTCGCTCTGTATGCTCAAACGAAAAAAAATAATCTAATGCAATGATTCGAAAAGAATAACTCAATGAACGTTTGTTTCTCTGAATTCGGCAGCCAAAAAATCCCATTTTTTCCCCCACCAATCGCTTTGCAGATATGTTGTGATCATTTGTAACATCAGCGATTGGAAATCCAAGCTCACCGATGAGACCTGATTGATAGTTTCGATAAGGTGCAGTGAGAAGTACTTAGCAGGCGAACAATTACCATTATCTGTATCAAAGACCCGCGCCCAACTTCGATTTGTTCTTGCCTTGCCACACATAGCACCACCATTTCTCGTTCTATTTGCTGATTGGTCTTGATGGAAGAATCGTGATCTGAGGAAGAGTTGCCGATTCAAGTGTCTTTTCAAAAACAATGATGATATAATCATTTTTCATTATTTCCACCGGGATTTAAAGGATTGTACGGGTCAATGGGGTCAAGTGGGAAAATTGCACTCTTTTCCCTTTTGTGGTATGTTTTTGTAATTTATTTTCACCCGCAAAGTAAGACGGATTTATTCACGGTAGTGTGTGATACCTAGAAATGGTATCTCACGCCGATTTGTAGTTCATCTTCAGCAGGTATAACCGTAGGCAGAAACGTGATGGTTGAATTAGCAACTCGCGTCCGCCGCAAGGGACTTTTCTCGTGTTTTTGGTCTGGCATGAGGGATGTAACGATTTGTAAGCTAGTAAGTCTCTAATTTACATGAAAACAAAATTGTGTATAAAGTGTTTTTGTCTCGTTATAAAGTGGATTGGAAAATACATTTCGTTATATATTCGATAACATCGTAACAATTGACAGATTCCTATTGTTGCTTTGAGTCAAGTTTGAGAAGTTTAAAAGAATTATTCAAACATAATAAATGAAAATCAATATTAGTTCTACATCAGATAATAGAATTTCATTGAAAAGATTTTATTACATTATATAAGTTTTAGCAATTAAATTAAAATGGGCTTCATCTTCTGTTAACGAAATTCAAAACACATTTTCAAGCACCCCACACAATGCCCAAATTTTTAATATAAATTTGTTACGACGAAATAAATTCGTTTGTCACATTGTATCTTCAAAATTTAAACACAAATGCAGTTTTTTTCTCTTCAACATTGCAAAATTAAAATCCCATGTAGTGTAACCAATAAATCATTATAATATTTGGAAAAGGATGGATTTTACATTTGAAAAAATGGATTCACTCAAAATGTGCTACTATGAGATGGCCAGAGGCCATAAAATAATATTAGTGATAAAGTACTTTAAAAGTACCCTGAGTGCATTTTATTTTTTAAAAGCATTGCGCTAAAACAATCTTAGGAAACCATATACTGGCAGTGACATTGTGGTCCTGCTCTCGAACTCGTTGTCGAGAGGCCTGATCAAGCTTTGATGCTGCTGAAGACCTGCCGTATTGAGTGGATGATGCAAGTTAAAGTTTATCGTAGCTTAAGTAAATCTTCATGTTGACGAGGTGTGGAAATCAGAAGAGTGTTATAGAAGCTAGGTGTTGTACTTGACCATAATCTAGAATCACGAGGTCCACCTTCGATGGCCTTTGTATTATTGTAGAATGTGAAGTTAATAAACATCCATTGGTACCAGCTGAGCTGTAATTAAAAGCTCAAGCCCGCCTGAGCCTTTAAACCAGATTCAAGACAATATATATTATTTAAGTTATTTGTGTATGAGAGAGTGAACAGAATTGAACACACAGCGTACATTAAAATCCTTATAGTTTAAATGTTTGTAGTTCACCACGAACGTGAATTCTGTGGAATTTATTCTGTATCATAAGCTTTCACAAAACATATAACTTATAGGACTATAGTAATAAAATCTTTGAATACAATAGTCATCGCAAATAAATTAGTTGATTTGGCGAATTATAGTCATTAATTTAATATTGTTGTGTTTGCCATATCAGAAAACAAAACTTTTTAACTGTAATTTTAAACTACAGAATATTGTGCAATAGTAGATGGAAATTGCATAATCACATATATTTTAATTTAGATTCTTATTTCAGAAATGAAATTTTTCCGAGAACTGCTTTTGTAAAATGTATCACTGATCAATTGTCATTCAGAAAACGAATATTTGAATGGAGTTCATATTTTAAATACGTAACGGTAAGAAAATTACATATATTTCTGACATTAACTGTAAACCACGAGTAAAAATATAAGACAATTTTCTTTTTGCTTCAGCAAAATCGCATTTTACACTTGAATTAGACCTTTAAAGCAAAAACATTTTAAAAAAAAAGATTTTAAGTATGATATGCATATACATAGTCACTAATACATATTAATTGCAAGATAATTCGACATCCTATTTAACAGTTTTAAATGTTTCAATTCATCGCTTTGAAATTACAATATTAACGTTAACCTGTCATTGATATCCCATTATATCTTATTTTCTCATCTCGTTGTATTCTTAAATCATCCTGTAAAACATTGTGACCATTAAAATGTCCCGCCTATGGGTGCAGTCGCACGCATTGATTATTATTGTAATTCCCCATTTAAAATATTCTACAATTGTAACCTCACACATTTTACAAAAAGAAAATCTCTAAGTGAGATATCTAAATAAAATTCGACGAGGAGGCTCAAACGTAAGGTTAATTTGCAACCCAAATCTTCAAAAAAGCCGTCAAACGGCCGGAATAAGAGTTACAAGCCTGACCTCTCCCCTTCCACTAACAACCAAATCGTATGCACATCCCACCGAACACTTGAAGTCTTCAATCACTCAACAAGAACAGTTCTGCACAGGCTTTTACCAATTGCACATCCTTGCTATTACGTTTCATGTATATTTTGTATGTGTGCCCGGGTTTGATGGAGAATAATACGCCCCAAGGGGGCCTGGACCCCCCTTTTACCACTACTCTCGTATGTAGCTAACAGGGCGGCACCTCCAGACTCTCCCTAACTGTAAGCACGGTGATCCTAAAGACATAATGATACGTTAGAGGTGATAGATGCCGAGTTGAGGGTCTTGCCAACTTCAGTTTTGCCACTTATCTACGATTCCGGCCACGTTTCGCGGAGGGGGAAGGGTGCGTTCTGACTGACTTTGGCCGTGGATTTATTTCTTATCACTGTTGTTCTCAGGGATAGATGATTTCTTGTTTGTCCTAGTGCCCGAGAGGGGAGAAGGTGCTTGTCGACACTGCGCAGAAATGTCAAGCGAAATGGATGATCTACGAGATTTATCACTTCCGAAGTGTTTTTAATTGTGTTTTGCAGATTTCATTACCGAGTTGGGAAGTTGAGGTGCAAAAGAAAATAGAAGCGAGTTGATGGTTTTGTTTGTCACGTTGTCTGCAAATTTTTCAAGGGGATGATTTAAAATGCTGCTGCAAGTTTAAAACATTTCGACAAATAATGGGAAAAATGGTTTATTCTAATAAAATATATTTTTAATGCCATAGTTTCTAAAGTTTGTTTTAAATTGAATTCTAGACGCTTGTGTGAATTCGGCAATTAAATTCTAAATATAGTTGTCTAAATTTGAAGACAAATTTAAATAAAACCCAAGACGAAGACGCGGAAGTGAATGTATTAAATCTGCAAGCTTTAAAACAACCAATAGCTAATATTTTTAAGCAAAATACTATACTATATTGCTTAAGATTTTGTTTTAAAGGGTTTTTAAAAATGTGACCGCAAATTATTTAAGTATCTTGTCTCTACATATTTTGTTTTCCATATTCGATATGTATTATTAAATTAAAAAAACGGAAGTCAGTTTACATCAGAAATTAGAACATTTTTCTTCAATTTTAATTCTGATTTTAGAAGAAAATTAATATCTATTTTTTCCTCTCCCGCTATAAATTTTATCAATATATGGTGCAGCAAAATTTTTAAATCAGGCTTTAAGCCAATTTATTTATTCTATAATAAAATAATCACTGATATAAAATTCGGGAAAAAATTATTTCAAGTAGTTCTAGTAAAAGGCAAGTTGAAGTAAGATGTATATATATAAAGTATAAAAAATGAAACACTAATGGAAATATTGCAATAAAGTTAATGTGTGCTATACATAAATAATTTTTTGCATGTAATAATCACAAATACATAATAATTTTTTTAAAGAAAAGCAGAGCAAAAATCTATAGAGCAATTACTTTACTTATTGTTTTTAAAAGAATTTATACGCAATAATCGCTATATTTTATCAATAACAAAACTTTTTGAACTATGTTAAAAGGGTAAAAGAGCTCGTTGCACATTTTGAAAGATTTCACTAAAATATATTGCAATTTATTTCAACAAAAGTAGTATTTCTTTTTCACAATTCCTACTATTAACTCACACTCTATACATATTTGTTTATTTATTTATCTTGGTGGAATTTTCACTTGTTAATAAAATACATTTTAAAGCGCTCAATTGAGCTGAAGTTTTATATACATGATTATTTTGGATGAGAATGCAATAATTTAATTATAATTAATAAAAACTAATTAATTAAAACTAATTATTTAAAAAATTACAAATACAGCCACGTTGGTGACTTAGCGACAATTTTAGCGACTTATGTCAAAACTTGAAAAGTTTTTTTCCCTCACGTTTTAAAGAATTCAGTTGAATGGAAATTTTATAGACACGATTGTTTTGGATGACAATACGATACTTTAATGATAATGAATAAAAATTAATTACCACTTAATGTTGTGATTCTGTCCTATGTATATAAATATTTATATTAAATGTGACTATTTAATAAAAAGTAGCTAAAATAAAATTTTTCTTTGTTGATCAAAGTAAGAACTGACTTAAAAATTTATTTTATGTTATTTGTTAATCTTGAATACTTAACATTCGCGCGTAATTTTTTTAAAAAAAATTCGTAGAATATTTTTAATTAGTGTCACTTCGATAAAATTTTATTTGAGTTACATTGAGGCTTCTTACTTAAACAAAATGTTAAATATACACATCTTTTTAAAATCCAAATTTTTCATTGTTTTATTTTTAAAAGACCAAAACTTTAATTTACTAGTTTTAAAATTTTAAATGTAATAATTATTAAACCCATTCTACATACATACACACACTATAAATTTTTGAAATTTTTTAAAAAAATGGGACAGATTTATCAACATAAGAACTCAAGAAAATTTAACTGATAAAAAATATAGTAAATATGCTAAGTGGAAATAAAGGTATATAAAGAAATGAAATTATTTTTGTAGCAATTTTCCTTTATAAATACATTAGGGGGAAATTATTAATATATTTAAATAATTTCTCATAAATTTACAGAAAAAGAAAAATGCATTTGATATTGTAATACATTTCAACAAAATGTTTCCTCTAAACAGGCTTGCATTCAATTTTTTTCATCGTTTTAATATACTCTAATAATAATTTAATCATCTAATGAATAATAAATGAAACAAATTGTTCATAATTATGCATACATGTCACACCCATAATCATTACTACTTTTGATTTTACTTGCTATATCAGCCATTTGTAACTGTAATGAAATACCCAGTGGTAAAAAGGATAATAGCTTACAAAAAGAAAAAAAATGGACATTAGCAGTGTGTGATAGCCTTGTTTTCTGCCTCGAACATTCGTACTGACAATATTTATTATGGAATCATTTTCAAGTTCAAGTCAGTTGTTTTTGTCAGTATCATTTTATCTGTCATTCGACGCCATGTTATAAACATCTTAATGGTCAGAACTTAGTGTATGTTTGAATTGACATGGAATAGGTTGCCATTTTTTGAAAGAAATTCTTCATGATAAAGATAATTTTTACCCAAGTTAGAAAAATTATGCAGAGAATTTCGCAGACATGTAAATTGAGTTATCAGAAAAGATGGGAAAATATTTGTTTAATTACACGATAATGAATTCGCCTGAATGTGAAAAAGAAATTAATAAAAATGGAAAGGTATACATATTAATTTTATTACCTGTAGTAAAATGATGATAAATAATAGATAAGGAGAACGACTAAGTGTCTAACGACTCTTTGTCGAGGGAAACATTTTCCCTCATTTTAAAATCGGTGGTTGTCTAATTTAATTCTTACTTTTTCTGCATTTTTTTATCCGCAATAATATGCTACTGTGTTTTCTCACACGTTTTGTATTATTTTGTGCAATAATAAAGCATTTTTGAACAAATAAAAACAAATGTCCCGTAAAAATCTACAGATAGGTAAAAAAGTGCACTTTGTTATGCATTTTTCTTACGATTCTTATTTATAATACGTCTGTGGACAAAGTGAAATAAACACAGTTACATACTCATATTCATTCTTAGTAACCTTATGGTCATATAAGGTCTATTTACCTCCTTTTTCTTTTATTGAGAAAGAAAAAATGGAATATGTATGTGTGTGTATTTATAAATATAAATTTATCTGTCAAAATTAAGGCAGAATATTTTTCATTTATCAATATTATTTAAAAATTTAAGCTAGACAGTACAAATCGACCCAAAATCATTCATAATTTATCTCGAATTTATTTTGAAATTAATTTTATTGTCAATAAGTTATATGCTATTTTTTTAAAAAGGAAAATAATATATAATATTTTTTTTCAATTGGAAATCTTTTAATATGTCTTTATAAGTACAGTACATTCCTTTGGAAATTTAAAAGTCTTTAAAGTAAAATCCATTTTCGCTTTTTTTTATTTAAAAAATGTTATTTAATTTTCGTATTATGAATTTAAACAAAACAGAAAATTTAAAACCAATGTATGTATGAATGGCGATGCAATAAACGCTTTCTATTCAAACTAAATAAATTGAAAACACTAGTAAAAATAATATAAAAGTAAATTAACATACCCTATATTTTACCCAAGTATTATATTTGGAATTGATTTAGATTGAAAAGATATATTCGTACTATGAATTATAATCCAAAAAGAAAACATAAAGGACAGAAAAAAAATGTTCATTAAATACTTTTATACAATCATGTAAAAAAAATCAATTCCTTTAAATTAAAAGAAATTTAAATGAAAAGGTTAAAAATTATTTCTTTATTATTATTTACGGCACAGTTCAGCGATGTAGCTCAGTTGATTTATTATTTAAGAACTTTTATTATTTATGAATACTTAGTTGATTTGTTTTTTCAAGCTAATAAAAATTCAACTATTCTTTCGAGGATTATTATATTATTTAAATGATTTTTCAAAAATTACTTAGACAAAATTATATTTTATAGGGATTGCAATTTAGGTTCAATTACGGAAAGGCATTTAAATCAATAAAATCATATACATGATTTAAAGTTAGTAACTACTATTTCACAGGAGGGGTGGGGTATTATGTTTGACTATTATTTGTAAGTTATAGCGGTGTATTTCATTAATTGCAACTTTTCAATGTATTAGAACATGAGAAGAAATCATTGCTCATTACAATTGTTCATAAGTTTCTAAGAATTGCGATAATCTTAAATTTAGAGATAATCTTAGAATTCATCTTCTTGTTGCCTACAGCCTCTTCAATTATTCAGAGAGCTTACAGATAAGTTTATTAATTAAATTTTCTTTGAATTTTTTAGAACAAATCATATATTTTCTCTTTTAAACATAGGGTAAAACGAATCAAATTTTTAATATATTTTTAGTTAGAACAATAATTATTTATGAATATAAGGTTATACGAGGCCCAGTAGCCAAGTGGTAGCATGTTGCGTTTCCACACCACAGGTCCTGGGTTCTATCCTCGGTCTGGGCAAAGTTGACTTAAACACCAAGCTTTCTTGGGGACTAAACACTGGGGGTATCGCTTCAGACTGACCACCTGATCAGAACATTTGCTCATGCACCAATCTCAGTGCTCCAATGGTCACGTATACAGAGATGGGCATGTTGTGCCACTTATAGTATAAGGTTATACTATGAATTACCATGAATATAAAGTTAACAAAAGTATAGTAGATTTTCTTTTTCATTCCCTCTCTCTCTCTCTCTGAAGGACCTATTTATGAACTCTTATAAAGGCATGGAATGTTAAGAGACCAAATGTTCTCTTAGGCTAACATTTACGAGAAAGTATTGATTGTTATGAATCTAAATGATTTCTCTCTCACTTAGCCTAACACTTACGATAAGATATTAATAAGTTGTTCCTTATCCTGAAGACTCATGAAGGCGTTGGTTTTTGTAAGACCAAATGTTCACTGATCTTAAGCGAAGCAAAAAAATACCTCCTTTGTCAAGTTAATGATCGTCTCTATATGCCGGCAAAGTTTCTAAAGAATTAATTTATATATGTCGCAGGAAAATGACGAAATTAGGAATTTCATGAAATCCCTAATCAATTGACGGGAGATGTTAAAATATCGTCTCTTCAAGCTCATTTCCATGATGAAAGCGATTTTATAAAACCCTGAATTGTTTCAGTGAAATGATGAAATAAACTAGTCAGGATTTGCATAGACAAAATGCTATACAGGGGGGAAGACACCTGGGGGGGGTCGAGTCCTTGTACTTCCTAACCATACAGGTAGTACTATCGATCCTCTAAATATCAACCCCATATATTTAAGAAAATTGCACCATAAGATTAAAAATAGGGATTGATATTTTAGTGCGTAAGCAACCGAGAGGAAAGATGTACGTCAAAAAATACTAGCCTAATTTTCTAATTATTTGTTAATTATTTTCGAAAAAATAATTTGTATTTCATTGACCATTGTTCTATTACTTCTACGTTTAATAATGCACCCTATTTGTTAAATAAACACTTCTAAACTTTGACAATATTATTTCATCATTTTACTGAAACATGTCAAGAATTTGTTCAAATCCCTTACTTTTATTAACGAAATGACCTTGAAGAGAGAGACATCATTTTAACATTTCCCATCAATTGATCATCTCCTCAGAGATTTGATGAAATTATTGATTCCATCATTTCCCTGCGACATATAGATCTCCATAAAAACAAAATTCCTCAAAGGTCTTTTGGTACAGAGGTGCCGTTTCCTCAGTCCGTATAAAAACAGATATTTGGACGATTCTTTTCTCATTCTATCTCTACAGAACTTGACTAAAACTGGAGGGATCTTTGTGGGTACAGTGATTCCAATGGGCCCACGTCATGACGGTCACATGATAGAGACAAACACGTGATCTCCATTGATTTCAAAACAGACAAACTAATTGTACTTGTTCTATTTGTAAAACTTAGGCAAAATTTTTCAAATTTTATAATTAATATTCAGATTTTATAAAAAAAAGAGAAATTTCTTCAAAAGATTTTAAAATTAAAAAAATATATATATTTTTATGCACGTACTTGTAAATAAAATGCATTTTTCATACGATGTACTTTTTAAAAGAAAGTTTTTACAAAGAGCAGAAGTTGGCAACAACGAAGCTCATGAACTGATTAGCTGGATACACGTGATTGCTTTTATCGTGTAACTATGACGTCACATGAGTTTTTGAACTGATTGGGTGAAACGTGGTTATCATTATCATGTGACTATAACGTCACATGAATTGAACCATAAGAAGTTAAGAAAGAACCAGAAGAACATAAGAAGGGTATCGCGCAGAGAACCTACTATAATTTCACTTCCTAATGCAATATTAAATTCTTGCATAATCGTATAATTCATGGTAGAAATCGACTCACAATAGATTACTGTTCGATGATCATTAAAAAAAAAATTACATTTTGGTCACGTCCAGAGCTATCAAAAATATCTCATCTTGCATCTAAAGTAATCAAATATTTTTGTTGTTTAGTATGCAAATGGAGGCTTCGTGCCCCTCACAGTTGTTGAAAAAAATCAATGTTCCGTGTCAGCCAATGAAGGTTTACTTCAAACACAGAGAAACACAAATGATTGTTTGGATGAGAACGAAAGAGTCATAAAATTTGTATTTGTCGTGTTTTGGTGTCGAAATATCCATTGCCGAAAACACTAACTTGTGCTACCAACCACGAGACCCTGGCGCAGTTGGATGGGAAACGCTTATAGAATCACAGGAACAGAGCGTGGAATTTAATGGTTTGTAGAGAATGATGGTGCAAATTTTTTGAAATGTCGTCAACAATCAAAGTCAACTTCCCTCCCCTGATGACTAAATTAGGTGCACGTATGTGTATTGCATAGAAACTATTCTTAAATTCTTGACCATGTTTACAAAAACGGATTCACTGCTTAATGGTCCAAGAGTTAAATGATGATAAAATACATTTTGTGGATAGTTAACTGTGACTCTCGTGGGTTGCTTTTTAAAGTATTTTTCTGGCGTTCACCAAAAAAAAAAAATGTTATCTGAAAAAAGAAATCCATTTTTTTAACTCGTTAATTTTGTATTAATTTAAGGTATCCGAACACGTTGAAAATGACCAAATTCAGTCAAGACAGAAATTTTTGTTTTTTATTTTATTAAATAGCTGTTTTTTGGCATTACAAAACATACTTTTTTTATTGTACACTACCTAGAGGCCAAGCTACAATCCATTTTATAAAGCTAAAAGAACCGGAAGTGGGTCTTAGATCTACCAGAAGTGGGAATTTAAATTGTTCAAAATCTATCATGGCGAGTCTGATAACTCAAAATATTACAAATGTATTTCTATACAACTTTTTCAACCTGATATTTATGCTATTTTCTAGAGAATGTACAAAAGTATTTCTTATTGTATGAATACTTTTTAAGTTAGGGCCTGTTATTTAAATAATGGTCTCATAAAGAATGTGACTTTTCTTATAATGTTTACTCAATCACCTCAAAAATTTTCAGATTTTAATAAAACATTGAAATTTTTGTATGTTCTCTAGATAAATGTATCTAATTTGTTTGGGTAATACTTTTACTAACAAAAGTTTATTACTTTTTTGTCTAATTGCTTTGAAGTCTTACAAAAAAATATTGCTGAAATTTCACTTATAATTGTTGCGATTTTTGTGAAATTTAGGCAATTTATTTTAAATATTGTTGGTTGAATATTAGTATTTATTGCTATTGAGTCCTAAGAAAGTATTTATAATGTTTAAATATGTTATTTTGTCAAAAAGTTCTCCGAACGTGTTCGGATACCTTAACCAATTAAACTTTGGTTCTAGCATACCTTTTAAAATGTTTTCTACATCTTCCACTTGCTTAATTAAAGATGAAATAGAGTAAGCGTGAGAGAACTATATTAACGTTGCACTACAAAGTAACACAGGAGATATTGGTGACAGATCTCGTAATTAAGAACATCGGTAAGTGTCGAGGATGACAACTGAGCTGGCACTATTTAAGTAACCATTTTATAAATCTGACTTAAACAGTATTAAAATAAAAATCGATTTTTAAAAACAACAAAAACAATATTAAGAATTATCAGTTTCTTATTGCCGATGTAAAAGCCTTTATTATTAAATTCAAATGTTTTAAATTAAATTTAAAAACAAAAAGGTACGTTGGGACTTTGAAAGTATCCGTAATCTACAATTATTTTTTGAACACCATTAAGAAGAAAAATAAAAAACTTACATACTTATTTTAAGACTTTTGTGGTATATTCGGAAATCAAACAAAAAGTGAAAAAATACTTAAAATATATTCGTCCATATGAAATCCTAACAAAGGATGATCACTTTTTTCACAATACTTTGCAATAAATAAAATTTACATATGAAGGAGCTTGATAAGGTGGTTAAAATTCATATATCAGTATAAAGATCTTGTAATGAAAGATCGTGATACGAATAAGATTTTAATATCAATTGATAAAAAAAAATCCCCATCACGATCTTGATTCATTCCAAGGTAATGATAAAGTTATTTGGATTCATTGTGTTTATCAATGAGATTCAAAAAAATGCTTGAAACTTTTGATTCTAATCATGATCCGAATTCCAATGCCATGTAAATTTAATTTGAATCCTTCTTTCTATCATAGAAATAAATACATTCAGAAGTCAGATTAAAAAAAACTAATCCATTTGATAATCATACAAAAAAGTCATTAATTAATGTATTTTTTTCGTTCATTCATATCGATTTGCACGCGAAATTTTAAACAGAATCGAAGATTTTGAGGAGAAATGCACGCTTTAAGTTATCGTAACAATCATCACAATAAATGTTTTTAAAAATACGTCAACGGAAACTCTCAAATGAAAAAATTTTAGTGCCTTCCAAATTCAACGAAAATGGTATGTAGTAGCCTTGAATTTTCAAAAAATTATCGATTTTTACTTTTTTTTTATATTTTAAAAGTTTAAATATTCCTGTTTAATACGATATATGAAATGAGGAAATGTGATAATTAAAAGTATTTTTTTTAATGAAGCTACTCTTTGACGCGCATCAAATGAGCTCTGCTAGGAGCACCTGTGTTCTCCCCCCCCCCCTTGCATAGGTTTCTGGTGAGCGCGAATCCATATGATGTTCAATTGGAAAAAATAAAGTGCATTGGGCTTATCCAAAAGTACCACATTTACACTTCAAAGCCTGTGTTTTCTCAAAATGTAATATTTTTCGCCTTATGTACCTTTTTCTCAAAAACTATTTATATAATCCTCAAATTTTCAGTGAGCAGACTTTTAGTATGTTTACACATTTTAATGGAGGGAATTAGATATATATAGCAAACGTTTTTAGATATGAATTTTTTAAACTAAATTTTAGGGAACAAAATTGGATAATTTTTAAAAAATTCATAACTAATTCAATTTTGAACAAAAACACAAAACCCTTCTTTAAAGTGTTATTAATAGTTCACATAGCATACTGTCAAAATTTTATGCAGGAGAAGTAAGTAGTTTCTGAGAAAAAAACTTACGCGTTTTAACATGGGCTCCTATGGACGTCCAGGACCCCTTTAAGGGATTTTTTTAAAAAAAAAATTGATATAACTTTCGATTTATAAATGCATTTTAAAGACTTCTTGCCGTGTTTTCTGCTCTAAGACTACCAAATGATTGGCTGGAATACAGTGATACAGAAATAATGGTTCCATAATCATTCTGAAAATCATTATAATTATTCGCAATTTTTGTATTCTCAAATTTATTTTAAGTTACAAATTACAACAAATATCGGTCAACTCAAATGAATACTTAAATCTGTATGAGTTTTTTTAAATGAATTTTGCTTTAAAAGAAATTTTTTATATGTACAAGTACACATTCATTTAATTATTTCGTTCTATATTCGTATAGTTCTATGTTCTGTTAAATATTTTGAATGGTTTTCATTTATTCTTTTGTGTATTAGATGTCTTACTGAATTGAGAATTCTCATTTGCTTTTAAAGTCACTGAGAAATTCATTGATGTTTTACCTTTATTAAAATTAATGTATTTTTTATTTTCTTAAGAAGAGTGAATAATTTAGAAAAATGAATTCTTTCTATTAATACCTCATCAATAATAAACTGATTGATATCTTTAAAAAATAATCATCTTTCATTAAATATATCTTCTCTGTTGAAATTTATTAGATTACTCTATCTTTTTTGATCAGATTTAGCTAAAAGTTAATCTGAAATCATTGGATTTGGGGCAGTGTGCTTTTACGGTAATTCTCACATATACAAGAAGAATCAAAAATAGGAATACAAATATAAAGTAATGGCTTTGATTCCTTTTTTTTTTTTCCTCTAGACATGCCTAGAAGGCATGCAATTTTTAAACATAATTATCATTTGAAGGCTACGTAGCAAAAAATGTCAGCTCTCCATATAATTATATTAAGACTACACGGTACCCTTTTTGAAAAAAATTTTGGAGACAGTTACAGTAAAAATAATTGATGTTTTATATTTAGATTATATTATTAAACTGATTCTATAAGTAAAAAGTCAGTTTGATCAGCCATTAGTTTACAATTTTAAAAAATTGGGAATTTTTGAAGTTTTTTCAAATTTTTATAAAATACTCAATTTTTAACATTTTTTAGTCATTTTGAGTTATTTATGTTTTCTTAGGTTATTGCAAACAAAAGTTAGTATGGATTTGAAAATCTATTTCCTTGTTGATTTTTAATAAATATTTTTCTGGAAAAACCTGGAAAAAACACGAAAATTTTTAAAATATCAACTTTAGCATTTCTTAGAAAAATAACTAGAAATCTCAGCCCTAAATCCATACTAACTTTTATAGAACGTACGTTTGGGAGTACATACAAAAAAAATTCAAGGTTCTATCTTAAACAGGAAAAAGGCCTTAGGGATTAGAAAACAAACCTATTAGAAAGCAAACAGACCTTCAAAATTGAAAGTCTGATAAAAATGCATTTAAAGTTTGTAAAGTCATAAAACAAAAATTTATAATGCCTGTAAGCTCCAATTTTTAATATTTATTTTTCCCAAAGTTGTTCTGCATTAAAAACACTATTTTAATTAAATATGACTGAAAATAATATTTTTTTTTTCAAATTTTACTTTTGAATAATATTGATAAGCATTTGTTAAGATGTCAGTTTATTCAGCTTTATCTTAACCTAATATTTTCACAAAAGTTTTGAAACACAAAGCATTTATGTACAAAATAATAATGATACTAACTTAAGCTAAAATAGTCAGGTTTGCTCATAAAATTTAATTTTTTTTAGTTTTAAATTGGGGCAGTTTAGGAAGTTTTAGCTCTTGTCGTACGACTTTGAAATACTAAAATATAGTACTACAATATGTTTAGTATAAGGTAGTTTGGTACTTCAAGGAAATATTCAGTTGTATCTGTAACATTTGAATTCAGAATCTAATTGCAGAATTCAGAAGTCTAATTGCAGAATCAGCAGAGAACTGATTTTTAGATACATCATTTTCAGTAGTATTTCATCTCTTAGAAATATTTTTATTTTGTTTCTCACAGCAACCTGATAACGCATTAGCCATGGCATTTTCTCTACAGAAAAAAATTAATGATAAAGATCTTAAGTTATATAAACTATTTTTAAAGCAAAAATTGGCCATGAAGTTAATCTTAATTAATTAATTATGAGAACTCAAAAAACTCAAAACATAATCAGGCAGAAATTATTTTAGTAACGAAAATTGGAATTAATAACCATTTCAAATTAAAAGCTCAACAGTATTTTTAATTAATTCAATTTAAGAGTGGAAAAATGCTTTAAAATGAAACCGAAACCAAAACCATAGCTCATAAAACTTCAGATATTTTAAAAACTAATTTGCTGACAGATCTGAAATTTCGTGGCAAGCTTTTCAATGATATGGGCCACTAGAAAATGCAAAAAAAAAATTCGGTAAAAATGAAATTTTTAGGGTACTGTGTAGTCTTAAAAACCTGCACAATTTGATTCTATTTTTATATTTCTTTTATTCTCACTTACAAATTAAAATAATACAGCTCTCATAAAAGTAAATTTTTACAAAATAATTTAAAATATTTTCATGAAAAGTTTATTTAATTTTTTTTGAAAATTCAAGAGAAATTCGGTAACTAAATTTATCCCGAAAAATCGTTACATAAGATCATTATACATTTTCTCTATCGGGTTAAACGCGGCGAGAACATATACCATGATAAACGGTGAATACTAAATCTCCTAAATGGTTTTTCTCTTGTTTATTTTCAGCAATACGCCTTGCCAGGTCTTGACATCTTGTTTGCCATTGAAGCGTCGGAGAAAATTAGCTATGGTATTTCCCCACACAAAAAGGTGTCAATGAGTTATGCTTTCTTAAGCACTGTGAATGCATAATCACTACGGGAGGAATCTTTTTTCGCACTGAAGAAATGAATAAGTGCTGTGGTCGCTGGCACTCAGCTATTTCGCACTCTTGGCTCTACGCCCTCATGAATTGGAATCATTCACTCATTCACCCCAGCTGGGATTCCTACACTCACAGAAACTCGCCAGCAAACCCTATGATTATGATGCGATTTTAATTTGAAGAGTGAGAGAGCTATACATATATATAAGAAAGAAAGTCTTAAAGGAGAAAAGACCTTGCCAGTGGTCAGAACATCTTCGTAGGCGTTTGATGAGAGGAATTGACATCCTGGGAATAATTGCAGGGTCCGTTTTGTTTGGTGCTAACTTTTGACTGTGCAGCTTCATTTGTTTGTAAGTTCGTCTGAGTATCCATCGAGATGTAGGCTCGGTCCGGATGCCAAGTCCCACCCAAATGGCGTTAAGTGCGGCTCATATTTTTCAAGGCGTACGTGCGTTGATTGCCACCAAGCATTGAGCAGATCAATTGAATAAAATTATTTTGGGGTGTTTTGTATGCTACTTTCTTTTCTTAGCCTTAAGGTGACTGACTACATTCGGAATCGGGATTTTGAAAAAGCGCATAAATGAATAATTTGTTTGATATTTAATGCATTATAAGTCCCATAAAAATTATTTTTAAGATTATTACAAGAAGAAGTATATTTAAATGCAATTTTTTTTCCTTCAAAAAATGAGAACAGAATGACATATTCTCAAAGTATTCTTCTTTTATCAAAAATGCTCTTTCAATAACAAAATATATTTTGTCTATATAAAGCTAAGATTTATATACTGGAGCTGAACTAAGAGTTCAGAAAAATTCTCATTATTTTCAAAATTACGATCAATTGAAACAATAACGCAAGTTTTTTGTTAAAATATCTCTATTCTGGTTTAATAAAATATGAATAAATCCACTTCTAAATTACATAACTCAAAAATTTTACTCCATCCCCAATATAGAGGCTCTAGCTCTATATATAGGCCAAATATTTATTATTAAATCCTTTTTCATAAAAGGAGAATGTTTTGAAAATGTAATTCATTTTTCATTTTTTTGCCAAAGAAATTACATTTGAATAATTGTTTCTTGTTATAATATTCTTAAAACCCTTTTTTTGTGTGTATATTCTACTTCAAGTAACTCTAAATATCCAAACCATTATCTATTTATACTCTTTTTCAAAATCACGGGCTCGAACTCAGTCATCTTTAAAAGTTCTATAAAAAGTTTATTTGTGTAATATATATAATATCTCCTGATTATATTGTGTAAAATAATAAGTATTTTAGTTTAATATTTCAAGGAATAAACACACTTGAAATTACTACCAAACAGCCTTATGATCATGCTTTTTTATCACAATTTCTGTTAAAAGTTAATCGATGTTTCAATACTTTTTTCAGAAAGTATATTGATTTTCTTGATTATATATCTGGTAGTACAATTATTATTTAAGATAATTTCTAGTTAATTTTTTGTTTCAGTAACGAAATTCAATTGATACTTCTATAATCTAAATCTTAACTATCGTATATATTATTTTCTGGACATAATCAAATTATGACTGTGACTACTGGAATTTCAAAACATTTTCCTTTTATAAAATGCTTCTATAATCATATTTTGCCTATATTCTTACAGCTTCTTAAGTGCTATTTTGTCTAAGACTTCTATACCGAGGCTGAACTAAAAGTTCAGAAGAATTCACTTTATTTTCAGAGTTACGATTGACTGAAACAAAAACACACATGTATTTTTTTTTTGTTAACATTTATCTATTGTAACATAACAAAGTATGAATAAGTCCACTTTTATCCGAATTCATCAAGTCTGCTTCATCAAGCATTTCATACTTTTGAGTTATAAACAGTTTCATACATATGACCTTACATAAAAAATATCTGTAAGTTAAATTATGTAAAAATCATCATTAGTATTTACAGAGTTAATAAAAACTCCCAAACTGTGACAAAAATATGTTCATTAAATCTCAATTTTTCTGGATTCATCCGATTATTTTACTAATTTTAGTACAGGTTTTCACCTACCTTGACTGGTTAAGTTGGTCAGTATTGAAGTGAAATTAGGATTTAATGTTCCACTTCATCCTGAATAATTAAGTAATGCACAACTAACTAATTTAGCTCGCTTAAATATACATCACTGATCATGAAAATGTCACAAATTTACATTAAAAAGCGATTTTTCATTTTATGAAAGCTACGATGAAAGGGATGGGAAATCGAGAAAATTTCGTTTTAAAATTCTGTGAGATCAACTTTAACCATTTCCTGTACTCCGAAAAAAAATTAGCAAAATCATACTTTAAAATTTTCTATTTCAAGTTATTTCAATAAATCTCATTTGACAAAACGGATGCAATTAAAGATAATTTGGAAGGTAATAGTTATTTTCCTTAATCCAGAAATAGAAATAAATATCCTGATATTCTCCGAATAATTGTTTCATTAATCAGTTTCCAGAAGCAGCAGTATTCATCCATTGAGAAAATTCATAAAAGACAAAAAAGTGACAAAAAATAAATAAATAAAAGAATTCTTTAAGGGGTATTAACTTTAAAATGGTTTTCTTCCTCTTATTATTTTGCCCTTGTCTTGACTATTACTGAAAGGTCAGTCTACCTTGACTATTCTAGACATCATTGTTAAGCCTAGTTACAAATGATTCCTTTTTGAATAATGGCGTTCCATTTTTCATGTACATGTTTTACTGCAGCGTGTGATAACAGATGGTATCATTTTTCTTTTCCTTTTTTTATACCGGACCTTTTCAACTGAAGGGATGGAAGACTAAGGTCAGAAGAATGGGAGGTCTTTGGGAGACTTATGCTTTGTAGTCAGGTAGTTCACACTATTAGGTGTAACACAGCGGGAGAAATAAAGGAGATAGTTAAAATAATTTGTTTTTTCCCTTTATATCATATAACGAAGGCAGCTGCTTTTTTACTTATAAATTTCAATTCAAGGTGCTGTTGTATTCGTTGTTTTTGAAATAGTTATAAACTAATTTTTTCAACTAGTGATTTTGAAAGTTTAATTTCGTAATAATAATGCATCGTTTGATGTAGTGCCATACGCATTTTTAATTTTTACCATAGGGATTAACCATCGGGGCTTTTTTCTGCATGTTTTTAGAGGCTCCCGTCCCAGGAGAGAGGTATGCGTATGCTACTGGCTGAATGAAAATACATATAAATTTCAATTTGATAAAGTAATTTTATTTGAAATTAATTTAAATTTTAGAAGGCAATTGAAATGGAGTTGTAGCAAATGAAGCAGTTCGTTTTTAAATGTGGGCTTACTTATTTATCGAGTAGTTTCAAAACGTTGATTACAGTATATAATACCTCAATTACACTATCCCGACTTACACAATTTGCAAATCTCGTCGATTCGTCTTTTATTTGAGAGCTACACAACTCGATTACTCCCTCCCCGCTCCCTGTTTAGCTAATGTACATGTTCGGGCGTATCGGGCGGAATTGACGCTTAGGCATAAATTTTAATTTACCATAACATAATCTTATAATAAAAGAACTGCTCAATTCCCACAATCAGGAGTTAACACTGGATGAGCTGATAGAAATGCATGATCAAGACATTGAGAAACTTAAGTCTTTCGATCCAGTTTAATCAGAAGATAGAATGGGGGTTGGGAATTTAACAGGCTTATAAGTCTAATTGTAAAAGAATTATAAATTTTAGAAAATAGTCTTCAATAAAGAGAGCGTATTTTTTCGACAGAACAAGGAATAAAAATATTACTAGCATGTCACGAGGAAATTTTGCGGGAAAAAAAAAATTTTAAGTTTGCAAACTGCTTATTAGTAAGATTTTATGAAATCTTCTGCATCAAAATAACTTTGGATTGTGATTTTGTATTTGTGTTGCGTTAGGGTTTTTTTTTTAAAATTTTGTTTTTATTTTTTTTTTTTTTTTTTGTCTCTATCCCCAACTAAAAATATTTATATGTATTTATATACGAAATTATCCCCCAACTTATGTGGTTATCACTTAGCCCTACCTTTCGTGTAAGTTAGAGGTATTACAGTACATGTTTCGAATATTTAATAAAAAAATATATATATGTTAGGTATTTTGAATATTTTACATAATTCTTCATATTCTTTCTCAAAATAGTGGA
>BMAV01011908.1:853832-890357 GCA_019973955.1 Trichonephila inaurata madagascariensis | reverse complement strand
AATCCCGACAAAAAGTTCGTTATATGGAAAATTCGTTATATAGAGGTTATCTTCCAATTTTCGTTGTAAACCACATAAAAACAAATTTTAAATTCATAAGCCCTACATAATAAAAAAAGTAATTATTCATACCTTTTTGTAAATTAATATATATTTATTTTATAAATCTTACCTATCAGAAAAAGAAAAGAAAGAAAATCTGCAGGGAAAGTTTCTTGACGCCTTTATCGATTTCCTAAAGAATTAAAAAAATTTTTTTTGATGCTCAAGCTCTTACGTTTTGACATTTTCGAGCAACAAGAAACGAAGTTACCAGTACGACAAATTAACACTACAAATGAACTGTAGACTAGTTCAAGGACAATGGGACACGAGATAATTTAACTGAGTGTGTAAGGGGAAATCGAAGATGTTTCTAGTGAACTGTACGATGGGGGTTAAGGGTTGCAATTCTTGAATTAAACGACCAGAATTTTATTGCTCTCAGCAAACTAGGCACCTAATAAAAACCAGTTCAAAATTTATGACCACCATTAAACGTGTTAAAAGAGTGAATATTTTGAATTCAAAAATAGGGAGAAAAAAATTGAATCCCATAAGAAAAAGTTCGTTATATAGAAAATGCGCTTCGCTGTTGGGGGGTTATTTTACGAAGAAAATCGTGAAATGTTCTTGGTTCCAGAAAAAAGTTCGCTCTACAGAAAAATTCGCAAACTGGACGTTCGACTGTAGTTGGAAGCGGAGAAAAACTGCTTTAGTATTTGAATCCAAAAATAAAAAATAAAAAAAAATCTGGAAGATTTTGCAAATTACCAGAACACTGCAGTCCTTCTAATCTGTAAGCATTTAAATGGTTCTATTTTATAATGAACTTAAATTAGATTTTAAAAAAAACATGCAAGATTTCGAATTAATCTGACCTTTTGAAGTGGGTAAAAATCGAGTTCAAATATTCCACTACATACAAGTGAAACTTATAAAAGCGTGTTAAAAAGGAATTGTATCGGTAAAGAATTCTATGGAATAAGCGGCCATCAATAAAGACATGAGTATGTCTCAGGTGTAAAATTCAAATTTAGCTAGAAGAACGTGCTATTATATGAATATTATAAAAGAGCATGATGTAAATATATTTCTATCGAAATGATACCATTCTGTAAGAGACTGTTGAGTAAAATAATGCACATTTGAACCCATCAAGCTGTATAGGTATTAAATAATATAAAAAGGAGAAAGTTTGAGAAGAGTAAGGTTTTAAGTATTGAATTTTATATTTGTCGTCACACACACACAGATAATTTCTAAAAATGAAAATAATTTTAAGCCATGTTATGCTAGATTCTACACATAATCCAATGTAACTTACTAATCCATGTATAATTAAACCAAAGTAAGCATTGGAATTTTGCGTAACTGAACTAAAAATTTTAAAAAATTAATTAATGTGATTGAACTAAGAGAGATTTATTTGACTATTTTAGTGTGATTATGCTAACTTAAGAAGAATACGTATTTACTTTAATGTATGTCATTTATGTATTGAACCCACACCGGCGATTTATCGACAAAGATTAACTGCAAGCCAGACAAAAATCATCAGTTTTTATGAGTTATGGCAATTTGTTACTATCCTAAGTCAACAAACATTTTCAGTGCAAGCAAAAATTTGAAAAAATTCTCTAAAATTCGCCAAGTGAGTGGGTGAGTATTTATGTCGCACTATTCAGCTACAACAGGGCTTTTGGCGACGGATCTCGTCATTTGGAATCATGGTCAAGTGACGAGGATGACACCCCCTCGCACCTAACCCACACCACACCAACGAAAGGACGTTTGAGCTTGCTCAGATTTAAAAGTGCATCGCCCCCCCCTACACGGAGGAAGTATCAGGATCGGTCTCATGACACGTCATTACCATGACACCTAGGCAACTGCGGCCTCCCCAAAATTCGCCAATAGCATGTGACATAAGTACCAAATATTCTGTAACCCTTTTATGATTAAGGGAAACATCTTCCCCCCATTTTAAAACTGGGGATTGTTGTACTTCATTATAACCTTATCTGCCTTTTTTTTTAATATAGAATATCAAAATAGAACGTATGTCGAATGCAATTACGTAAACGTAGGATTTGGAAAAAATATAAGTGTCGAATCAAGTGGCACTAATGATAAAACATTCGCATGTTGCATTCGTATTTCAGTTTGTGTCGTGTTAATATGTTACTGTATTTTTCTCTTGTTCTATGCTATACGGCAAGTATAATTTCGTGAAATAAAGTATATCTGAACAAATGAAAACAAATGCCTGACACACTACACATTAATGAAAAATAAATAAACAATGTATTTTTCTTATGATGACTTCTTTTGCATCTAAGCAAACTAAAATAAACAATTACATATTAACAGTTATATTTACTAATACAGCAATTTTATGTTCCTGTAAGGTTTAAAGGTAACTTTGGAATGATCAAGCACAGAAAAACATATTCGCTTCTTGTGGAAAAAGAGAACTAGACTAAAATACGTCTTCAAATAAAAATGAATTAAAGTTTAAAAAACTAAAAAACACACTTTTATAGTTAATCGAACTAAGTTGTAACTTAACATTTTAGTCGCCAAATCTGGAAATTGGATCTGAAATGAATCACCAGATGCGGGATGATATCTGAAAATGGGAAATCGTTAATCCTGATTATCCTGATCAGGACAATGGAACAAAATTATTAAGTTATTGTACTGTCATTTGTCCTGGATAATTCAGCAAAATCTCGAAGAAATTTGACCTTTTAAAGTGGGTAAAAATTGAGTTCAAAGATTCAGTTACATACAAGTGAAGCTTATAAAAGGGTGTTAAAAAGACAATTTGGGATTATTTTCTTAGCGTTTTTGCTAGTATCATGTAAAATGTCTAACGCACGCATACAGATTTCATCAACGTCGTACTAAGAATTTTCTAAGTTCATTCTTTTCAGTTTTACCCTCAAATTGTACAAATGTACAGTTTTTTTTTTGAAAAAGTGTTCCTTAGTATAATTTTATCTAAGGCATTTTCTGACTACCCAACAGAAGATACTGCGCACAAGAAATAAGACCAAACGATTTCTTTACATGTCCAAATAAAAAGATAAATAAATAAATAAAAACACCATAGGTATATTTTATGATCTTAAACTTAAATCTTCACAGCTCTGAATCTTTTTTGGCAGTGTCCGATCTCTGGGTACCACGGTGACTAATGTAGTGTGAAGACATTAAGTATTGCGAAACCCTTTCTCCTCTATAGATGACAGTGTTCGATAAGAAATATATTCGAAGGCACAAAGAAAAATAACAAAAGAGAGGGAAAAAAATAAAGAAAAGAAAATGAAGGCAAGTCTCCAGCGGAGAAACCTTGAAATGCACCAAGTCATGTGGCGTGCTTAAGTGTCGTTTTAAATCTTGTAATGACGAACTTTTCTGGAGGAGTTGTTTTATTTATTTTTTTCTCCCTCTCCTATTGTTTCGTATCTGATTATGCGCCAGTGGCGTAACGTTGGATCAGGGGCGTGGCTGAGAGTGTCAGAGTTTTGACGAGTAATACATCATCTTTTGAGGGTTCGAAGCGAGTGTGCTGGATGGGTGATTGGTTGTAAGTGTACAGAGTAATGGGTGATTTAGAGATTTATGGGACCGTTCGGTTGCAAGGAGTCAGTGTGTCAGGGAGGGGATTAAAACTGTTCCCACAAATCAACAACACACCTCTATCGGAATGCATTTCGTTAAGGAATAGCCACTTTCTTCACTTAAAAATAGTAGATTTACTATAGGATAATTTGTAATGATTGACGGAAATATGGATTGAAGAATATTGTTGACTCGTTAGAAATGTATAAAATTGTTTTTGAATTTGAATATTTGTTACACATGCAGTTGATTCACGGAAAACAATGTTTTCATTATTGCTAAATACCGCGATATGTAGTCAATAATGGAATACTGTGCACACGCATGCTCAAGCAATAATTTGGACCACTTATGCTCGAAAATAATAATGTTATTTATAATTTGTAATGTTATTATGCTTTTATTTTGATCTTAAAAAATATTGAAATCTGAGATTTATCTTCTACAGAAAAGGACACGGTGTAGTATTTCAAAAAATCGTTACATAAGTAATACATAAGTAAACGAAAAACTACAGGGCTTAGAAAAAGGGCAAAACAAAATGCAAGACTGTTTTTAGATTTGTTCTTGGCGAATTTATGTGGCGTTGTTTATATAAAGACCCACTTGCCGAGATTTAGAATACAATTATGGAGCTTAAGTCACTTGAAAAAAGTGTTTATTATATTTTTCGTTTATTTCAAGTGTATGTGCTTTTTAAAAAAAAAAAAAAAAAATAAAGCATTTAATTTATCTAAATTTTGATAAATTTATTTGTTGACAGGGTTATACGAAAAGAGCATGAGTGGGAATTTGTTTTCGAGAATGATCAGAAATGATAGCAGTATTTGGCGACGCTTTTTGATTTTGTGATGTCTATTGACTTAGGCGAAATAGGTCAACAATGTAATAAGTAAATAACAAAAAAAGAAATGGTTATATACGATGTTATTTTTAATCATTCCCATACCAAGAAATTTTACTACATGAAATCCAACATAAACAGTGAAAAAGTTTTAAAAAAAATTAACGTGTAATAGAAGCTCTATGCATCAACGTGCCATTTTTTTCTAAAGAAATGTTTACTGAGGTATAGACGTGCTCTAAATAATTTTGACGAGTGATTATTGGGAAAATAAAAAAAACTAAATATTAACAACTTAAAACTCATTAACACGAAAAAATACGTTTTGCACTGTATGGTAATAAATGTTTTAGTTATATGTGCAATTGAAAATAAAGTAACATTTGTGTGACTTCTGTTGTTGCGTATTATAGATGACAAACAGCTTATAATAGGATTGTAATATATTACTTTTAGCAGAATGCATGCTAGGAGTCATCTGCCAAAACGGTTTCTAAGCAAGTCTTTAATGTTATTCATCTCTGAAAATAATGACTCTCAGGCATAGGTAGATGAAAATAGGGTTTAAATAGCATGAACCAGCTTCTTCAAACAGTGAAATGTGCCTGGAATCGAATTTTATGTTTCTAAAATTTCGTTATTGACATTTTTACTTATATTGCTTGTTAATCTTTGTTTCAATTAATTCCAATTTTTTCTCTTTTCAATAAATTTTTGAATCTATATTAAACTAGATTGGAAATCAATGAGTTGCATTTCAAATTCTTCAATTTCCAATCAATCAAACTGGAACAAGTTTAGTTTATCAAACGATTTCGCATAAAGATACATAATAGACTTCAACGTTTTCGAATCGTTTTCTTTTTATTGCTTAACATTAATAATTTTTTAACTAACGCAATATTGTTTTTTATAAGTCATACCTCGAAATTTGAAGTTATATCTTATCTGTGGGGGGAGGGAAAGAGGGGAGACAATAATTTTACACTAAAAAAAAAAACAACCCGTGTTATGCCGGTCTGTAGAGAGGGAAAAAACCTGCCTTAAATCGCAAATAAGTGGAACAAATTTCTTAAATGGGAAATTTAATGACATAATTTTAGAAATCACTCACATTGCGAGGGGTACAAGCAAACACACAGAAATGCTGGCACTCTGCTCTATGCACAGATATTAAAATTTACCAAAATTGTACATGGGATTCCAGAAATAATAACCGTTCATACTTGAAAATAATCTGTAAGTAATTCCTTCAGTTGATTCAGAAAATAATCTTACTACTGCAAATTTTGCCCGGGGACTTAGAGGAACGTAACAAGCCCTAGTTATTCAGCGAAGATCTCCCGGTTATAATGAAAATAAGATTCGGAATAAAATCATTATTAGTAAAAGTCTGTTTCAGTATTTCTCATTGAATCTTAAGTAGTATAATGATAGAGCACAGATGAATGCAAAATAAGGATTACGTAGGCCGATGTAACAAGAATCGATTTGTTTGATTGAATAGTACGAGGCAACTTCTAACCGAACCATCTCGTTAGGAGGTAAAATAATGAGAGAAAAAATGGCAAACACAGGCCCAATAAAAAAACAGTTACGGTAGAATAATGGGGTGTCGAAGCACCTGCAAAAAGATGCAGCCGCGAGAACATCTGCACTTCCCAGTGTGGAAGAATATTCATTGGCAGCCAATGTGTTTCACGAAAAGATGCCATTCGGAGGTGTGGAGTATTAATCATTTGATTGATTTGTACCGGCTGAGGTTCGAATCTACATTACAGATTTGTCTTTGTTCGATTATTTGGTGGTGTAGAGTAGATTGTTTCTGAATTTTTCTCTTGTTTGTAAAGCGTAATAAAAAGCTTTAGAAATATTTTCAGAATATTCAGTAACATGTAATTATAATTAGCCACAAGGAGCTATTATTTCAGGTACCAATAACAGCTACCTTGTTTTCAGACGCCTGCTTTCACCAGTAATGAAATAAGTTTCCAAAAATATGCCCAAAATTTCCAAAACAAACTTTCATGTATTATAGTAATTAGTGAATTGAAATATAATTGTCGTAAAATTCTTAATGATTTGTTTATCTCGGACTGTTTCTTCGTTATTTAGCTTCCTTCTTAGCAAAACTTTTAGGTCAACTAATTTTTCTACTTAAAATTTTGGCGAACGTGGGGAAAATTATGTGCTGTGTGATTATTTGTAGTCTTACGAAAACACAACTATAATAAGGGTTGTCTTGCTTGATCAGAGAAAAAAAAATACAAATTCATCGTTTGACTTAAAAAATATATGGTTCTATTAAAATTCAAACTCATTCTTCAAAAAATTATCGTAAGAATTAAATCTAAAAATCATGATACATACATTTAAACGTAATTAAAACTATTCTTTACAAAATCTCGCATCAAGTTTTTTTCTTTTTAAAAACTATTCTGAATTTCACTTATATTTAAAATTAAAGTTTCGTATTTAAAAAAGGTATGTTATTTGACTGCTATTTACAAGACTTTCTACTAATAAAATGAACGTTTGTTTATTAGTAGTTTAAACATACGTGTTTATTTTATTACAGAGCGACGTTAATAAAAAATGAGTGAACCAAACATGTACACAAAATTTTTAGAAGTTGTTGAGTTATTGTAAGTTTTAATACAAGTCACCTGCACCCCATTGAGAATATCATTGAGGGAATTTTAATACCAAGTATGAATTTGATTTGATGGATGCTTAAAAACATGACAGTTACCAAGTCCCAATTTCGATTTGTTTAATAAAACTTTATTTCAAATTCCATTTAAAATCCTTTATCTACCGCATTATTATTTACTGCAACTTTTTTTCATGCATTTTTTTTTAAATCACAACATTAAAAATTGAGATATACATAAACAAAATACTCAATTTTGGGAAATTCGTTAGAGCTAATTAATTAAAGATATTCAACTGTAAAATTAATTATATACACTGTTCACTTAGAATAAAGAGTCAAACGATTTTCTAAGGTCTTTATTAATATACAAAAAAATAATAATAAGACATCTTTTGACAACTATTTTTTCGGAACAAAAAAATGACAATCTCCGCAATCCGCTGAAAACGCAATTTCTGCTACGAAACTATTCACCTTCCCCGCTAAAATAAGCATAGAACCCGTGCTTCCATATATCTTGGAAGAGAGGATTTAAAAGATTATTCCTGTTAAGTATCGTCAGAGTATTCTTAAAAAATAGTTATTCTATGTAATTTTAAAGTGAGTGGTACTTATAAGTACCGTTCATTAGATAAAGGGTTAAAAACATTTGATTTGAAAGATTTTATTTCTATGTGTGAGTAGGTAAACATCTCAGTTTCTACATCATAGTTATCTAGATTTCATTTGAAACTTTCGCTATTCACTACTAGCAACTGAACGCAATTCTCTAGCATTTGATCTATCAGGTTAACACAAGTGAATGGTTGAATTTTAAATATTTATATTTTCGGAACTATTACACATATTACAAGTTTTATTTTCAATTACACACAAGACAACATAAGCGTATAATCTGATATAACAAGATAAGTATATCCTGAGAATCAAGTTTGTTCAACACATTTTTTGGTTTCAGCGTCAATGGTTCCTAATACTGCATAAATGCTTTTTTTAAGCTCTCAACAGGTTGAAGAAATCTGCATATTTTTCTTCAATTTCTTACTTATTGTAATGAGTGTAATAACTTCTAATGTCTGTAATATTTCTTTCGATCATAAGAGAGTATTAATATATATAACTCTTATTCTTCCAATTAATCATATTCAACCTTATACAATTTATATATGACTAACATGTCGCCCACAATTTCTTTTTTAAAAAAGATATATGAAAGTAATACCTAATATAATATAAATTAAATAAGAGTTTCACTTAAATTCATAAACTTACCACATTGTGTGTGCTCGTATCAAAATATTTCCTCTTAGATTCAAGCAGTTACAGCTTACAGTTAAAAATCAATTTTTGTGGCTGAGTGATCGGGCATCGAATTCGTGTTCTGTTATATCTTACTCGACCCCTTATTCAAATCCTCTTCCTACTAAAAATTCGTTCTGCAGAGTGACGTGGCCGCGGTAGTCGAGTGGTATAGGTTTCGGATCGTGGCTTGCCTTGTCACGAGTTCGAGCCCAGTATCACTAAAGACCCGCCGTGTAGGGCAGCGATGCACGTTAAATCTGTCGAGAGCTAAAACGTCCTCCCGTTGGTGTGGTGTGGTAGTTAGGAGAGGGGGGAGGTTGCCAGCTCAGGTGTTGTCCGCGTCATTTAACCATGGTTCAAAATTACGTGGTCCGTCACCAAAAGCCCTCGTGTAGCTGAACAGTGCGACGTTAATATTCAATCAATAAATCTGCAGCGTGACTCAAAGTGATCACACTAACCAAGAAAGTAGGGTCGACCTCGTTATTTGACCGCAGTTCAGAGTTAAGAAATATGTTGCCAACAGTCGTCATATTGCTTCCATGCACTATTTTAATAATGAGTCAATTCTTTAAAGACCCGTTTCGTATAAAGACTGATGCATATTGAAAATGCATAGGTTGAAAGTCCTTACAGTGGCGTAAAGTGGTTGTGGAAAAGGGTGGGCTAATTCAGTTGAAAATTTCGTCATATTACCGTGGTTTAAAACCGTAATGGTATACTAACATTCGTTAATACGCTTAACGCAGTGCTTCTCAAATTTTCCATATTTGCGACCCAATTTTCAGTCATAATTTTCACCGCACCCCCTCATACAACATCAATGTATTGAATGCAATAATAATGTACTTCGACACTAAAGCGACAATGACTGCACATATGACTGCGATAAACTGCACATATTATCAATATGTATTATACTTTGTATATGACAAGCCCATGGAAGTCGCTAGTAAATACTAAACTTGCTTTTAATTTGGTATTGATAAATCAATTAAATACTTTTTGCCACGCTGATACACATTTATAAGTATCTTATATCAGTGTAAATATGCATTTTATTTTTATCATGTCAGAATGTATTTTATTTTGCTTCTTTTCGGTAAACAAATAATTATTTTAAATCTTTTACTTTGGACTTTTTAATATGCTCGCGCCCCTGAACATAGGGTTATCATGCCCCCGCCCCTGAGGACGCGCCCTACAGTTTGAGAAACGCTGGCTTAACGATGTCGTCATAATATCCGTTAACCGTATGACAGCGGTTAACGGATATTGTGCTGGCAGAAATAAGTAGCAATCATTGATTTATTGATTGTTTACTCATGATTAATTTGATTTTAATTTACGTCGTAATCTGAAATAGCACGAGGGATATTGACGACGGATTTCGTAATTCTAAAGCAATAGACGAAGACGACACCTGAGGTGGCAACCTCTCTCCAAACTATTACACTTCTCCAACAGGAGGACTTTGAGCTTCGTCATGTTTGATGGGCATCTGCCCTTTACGAGTGCTCGTTTTCAGTGGCACTAGAACTAAAACCCGTGACTGAACGACGCCGGCCACGTGTTCGCCTTGCCTACAGTGGCTACTTATTAATATGGCAGAACGTAATTAAGTGACGAGGACGACACCTGAGCCAGAACATCACGAATCTATCATTGGAATTATTACTTTTTTCCTAAATTGAATAATGGCTTTTTTTTAGTCTGCTAAAAAGATCTCTAGTTTTGTTTCAATTGCTTAATAAATATTGTTTACTTAAAAATATGAATTGTTATTTTAATAATTATGTGCAAACTTGTTTAACATACTTCGTATAATTATATTCTGCACCATGTTTCGTTTAATATTATATATTTAAAAACGCCCATGAGACGTCGAACTGTATGTTCTGTGAAAAGTATACTTAAGAGTTAATTATAAATATATAAATTAATCTAGAAAAAAATCAATAATTAATTTTCCATCCGGAAGGCATTAAACGATAACATTTTTCAATTAAAAAGTATTTAGCGCTTACAGGAAGTAACAATCTTCTTCACTCCTCCGAACTAATCCGTCCAATAATTAGATCCCGGGTTATTAATGATCCAACCCAAAACGAAAGAATCCAACCCGGTTAGCCGCTTTGCAAAGTCTGGTAAATACCAAGAAACAAAAATCTATCCATTCAATTTAATACAAGTTATCGATAGACAACAACTCTTGGGCCTTCTTTCCATAAGGCGTAACATTGCACCTCCTCGCCGTCCTTTCTTCCGAAAAGGATTAAGATTTCGTCCCATCGTTAATCATCGTTCTAAATGAATTGCAACTCTCCCGCCGTCTCTTGGCAGCTGCAATTACTTCCCTCACTAGCGACCCTTCCTCCAGAAGAGGTCCCGAACAAAGTGTCCTCTGGGTAGAAGGTGTTTTCAGCTTTATCAGTGGAAGACTGCATCTGATAAGGTAAAGTGATATTATGACGATATTGAATTGGATAGAAAGTTTTGGGACCTTGGTAGAAGGGTTTTTTTTCCTATGATTGGGGGGTCGTGATTCGATGGACGTGACAAGATTTTCATTTTGGGTAAGGTGTGGTAAAAATGAACCTGTCAGAGGATAGGTGCGATATCATGTAGGTATTATCGATAAGGTTCAAAAGTGTATATTTTGTGATTCTTAGCCTCAATTCATGAACCATTAGGAATTAAGATTATCAATTGATTTCCGAGCCAAAAAGTAACACTAAAGTTTTTGGCTGATTGTTATCTTAATTTGTTTTATTTAGTTAAGTAGACGTGGCCGTGGTAGCCTAGTGGTTATGGTCATGAACTCGTTGGCCAGGTTGTCACGGGTTCGGATCCTGGTGCTGCTGAAGCCAAAGCATGTTAAATGTGTCGAGGCTCAATGTCCTTGCCTTGTGGTTGTTGGAAGAGGGGCTGCCAGCTCAGATATCGTTCTCGACACTTAACCGAGGTTCAAAATCACGAGTTCCTTCACCTACAGCCCTCGTGTTGCTTTATATAGTGCAATCTTCATATAATTCTGACTCACTTAAGTCAAGTAGACACATTAGCGTGGGGGATCCCAAACTCGTAGTTAACATTGTTACTATCGAGTCCTGGGCTCGATTCCTTGTGTCATTAAAGATCTACTGTGTAGAGGATCTGATGCTCGTGTTAAATCAATCTGTGGAGGCTCAAAGTAGTGTTTAATTTTGAAAGCGGAATGCCAGCTCAGGTGCCACTCTCGTCATTCGACCGATCGTCGTCGATAAGCTCTTGTACACCTTCAACGTGCGATGTTAACAAAAAATAAAATTAAAATAATGCATTTCATTCATTAACATTAGAATTACACATATGGGACTGCAGTATTATTATTACATCCAAGAGACACCAATAAAAGTTTTGGGCATTCTTTCAGATACCAATCAACTCATAATTTTGAACCACTAGCAGATGACGAGGTTAACATCTGAGTTGGCATCCCACTTGAAGATTCAGCTTCTTATCCGAGCTTGAGAATTTTGAGCCCTGACAAATTGAACGCCCAGCAGCCCCTTCATGCATTGGACCTTCAGTGCGATCAGGATTCGAACGCAGCTACTCGACTGAAATAATGTTAGACACTAGCTTGATGTCTTGAAGACTTGGTTATCACAGTCAGCAAATATGTATTAGCTGGTGGAGGGTGGGGGAACTTCAGAACTTTGCAAACCTGAAGTAAAATCAAATGTAAAGGTTGAGATATGATTTGGTTCACACAACCCTACTCCAAATTTTCACATAATGGTTCAAAAGGATTCCAAAGCTTGGCTGAAAATAACGTCAGAAGCCCCCATAATTCCGAGATGAGGCATTAGGATTCGAACTGTTGATCCCGAAGCTCTCTGACTTATTACCACAAACTGCAATAATCTTACATCAACATTAAAAGTCTATCGCCAACACAGCCCTAGTGCTGCTTCGCAGTGTGACGTTAATAAAAAATCAATCATCCTGTTATCATTCCTGTATAACACTTACAAACAAATTGAATGGGGTGAAGGGGATGCTAACTGGTGTGTCGACTTCGTCATTTTACCATAATTCAAAACTGTGAGACATATTTTGCTTTTATAGTTTATTTTGTGTAGGGCATAAGTTGTTCAATGAACAAATAAGTTTGATTAATCGACGTGGTATGAATATACACTGTAGGATGCCAACTCATGTGTTGACCTCGTCATATAACCATGGTTTAAAATTACGAGATATATTAACTGTGGTTAGTGGAGTCCAGCAGAAATGAATGGTTGGAAGTAAGTTCAATAAACAAAGTTTGATAGGGGATAATAGATTTTTTTGATGAATAGAATTTTAAATAATCGGTAAATAATAAATTTATATTCCCCCAAAAAGTAACTTGTGAAATAAGGTGCATAATTTTCAACTTAAGTATCTGCAACAAGGGAATACAAACTAAGTTCGTTAAACAAACAAACAAACAAAAAATGTTAGATCCTATTTTATTGCACAGATCCATTTATTGCCAACTTGATGAATTAATATTCTCATATTGGATAGAAGTCCATACAGAAAAAGGAACTGTAGTCAAAATTCGACAAAAATGTTTTTTCTCCGGGATCGAAGGAGAAAAATAACTAAAACTAAAAACATTAGGATTTTACGAATAAGAAAGAAAAAGAAGGCTCTCCTATATTCGTTTTACTTCATGCAGTTCCATGGAAGGATCCTTGTTTTGTTTAACAGATATGCCTGAGCAATCGACAACAAACTTTAAATTGGATTGTGTACTGAAGGTTCAATCGAAAGGATAAAACCGAGAGGGAGTCGTGGATAACTTAAATAACTTTAATGCGTGAGTACTGATATTTTTTTATAAAATTACATGACACAAGATGATTCTTGAGAGAGTACTCCCAAGTCAAATATTTTACAAAAAGGATAAAATTACCTTTATACGAACTGATAAGGTTGTGTGTAAAACGCAATGTGCGTGCTAAAAATAAGAAGGAAGTATAAATGCAAGTTTCTAATTGTATTTGAGTTCGTAACGCATACTATTTACAAAATTTTTGCGTAAACTTAAAAGTAGTTGAAAAAGTAATATTGATTTTACAGTATATTATTTATATAAACACAAATAATTTTTCATATATGTATTAAGAAATACTAGTTGAAGTAGTTTAAAAATTTGGCCAATTAGTTAAGAGGAGATGCGATTCTATATCTCTTAGTTTCGATGTATTTTAAAAGTACAATAAAAATACAAATGAGAATGAAACAAAAGGTACCTAACAATTGCAAAATTATCAATTTCAAATTTTTAGTTCACTTAATAAAATATTTAACAATAAAGTATATCTATTTTAAAATGTTACACATAACTTTGATATATTAATAAGAAAAAATTGTAAGACACAAAATAATTTTCAAAATGTAAGATAAAAATTTAAGGGCATTATTTAAAACAAGTTGATTAAACACCAATTAAAATAAGGTGTTTTAAAAGGAAATGTTTGTATGCATACGCGATTCAGCGATTCAAGCGTTTGTAATTTTGATTGTTTTTGTATGATAATACTTATATGCGGATTTTTTATATGAAAATTTATTTATCGTACTAATAAAAAAAATAATTAAAACGCAGGACCTAAACAAAAATCGGTATTATTTGAAATAAAAATTAATAAATCATCGGTATGAATAATTCAGTATTTCAAAACGAGATATTTGCCTATACACACAATTTAATGATTCCACCTCTTTTGACAGTATTTGTTGTTTTGATTGTTGTAAATGATGACAAATCTTGCTTTGTAAAAACATATCCGACTATGATGAAATACCGATTAAAATTTTATTTATGCATATGGAGTCTCTATTAATCTAATTTAACGAAATTAATTCCTTCAATTTACACTCATCTTATTATATATCTCAAATATTATCAAACCGTTTTAAGTACAATGTGCTCCAATGGATCATGGATCAGATATTTACGTCCCGCTGATCACAATGTATTTTGTTAATTAATAAAAGATCTCTTCAGTATGTAATTTAAATAACGTGTTGAATGTATCATTAAAAATGATTGACATTTCCGAATCTGCATCAGCATTCAAATACGTTCTATGAATTTCAAGTATACGATCAAGATTAACTAGCTGATAAATATAAAGTGATATTATATATAAAAAGGGGAGTTTTCACTACCCGAAAGAACCAAGAATGTATTCATATTTCCTTCTTTTCTGGTTCTGCACAATTCATTTATAAAGCTGGTTTTAAAAAATAAATCAAAACCGAAAAGCTAATGATTGGCTAAGTAAAAAGTACGAAACAACTATTAATCCAGTAGTTTATATGCACTGCTTATTCTTTCTTTTATGTTATAAGTAAAAATATCAACAAAATTTTTTTTGTTTTAAAGTGAAAGAAAATGCATTAATTTCTAGAAAATGTTTTTGTGAAATAAATTTATACACGATTATCCTCTTGAAAATCGATTCATTCACGATGTGTTGTAAAATATGACTCAGCATAAGGATATTTTTAAAAATGCATAATGTAAGACATGGCAATTTTTAAGAAAAAGCAAAACCCATTATGCAAAATACTTCCTTGAGAAATTTTGCATAAAATTGCTTTGGCACCCAGTACATTATCAAACAAAACAAATTCAAACTCACTTAAGCCTTAACCTTAAAGTGTGTTATTACCAGAAATTGGTATTGGGATGCACCCAAAACCAGCATCCAAGTGGGCAAGCTATCCCCGAGGCATATTATTTAATTTAGACGCAGATAATTAAATCCCAATGCCCTCTTTGGGCCAATTCTCATGCACCCAAGTCTGACCGCCAATTCAAAAATCACTGACCCAAAATCAATACAACTGGTAATTGTAGCTGCAGGTAAAGATCAATATCCTTTGGTGACTACTCTACCCTTCCTACAAAGCTTCACCCACAATACTGTGGCACAACACCCGCCTTCTGGACGCTTGATGAAATATTTATCCTTAGACAACAAGAATTTGAAATTCTAATCTGTCACGATGTGTCCAGCAAAATGAAGTTGACGAATACTATTTCTCAAATTTAATACCGCCCCCAATATTTCCAGGCGTCGATTATTTATTGGGGAACGAGAGTTTTCTTTTTTTATATTTATATATTACTCTTTGGTTGTGCTTTTCTTTTTTTTTTATCCTTTCATCCTCAAGAGACGTTTACTCAGCACAAGGAAGTTGCGACAGACGATAGTAAATCTCTTTAATTCATGATTTTACATTCTTAAGTTCCTCTAGACAATATTTATTATTATGATCGTTTGGTTTTATGCGCCCTTAAGGGGTCGTTTACCTGTAACCTTACCGGGCTTTTGTATAAGCCATAAAGGGTGAGCATGGAAAAGAAGGCAGATTTGATTTTTTTCACTCCTTTCACCTACCTCTTTGTTTTTATTGATTCAATGGACACGGGGTTGAGTGTGAAAGGGTTAATGGAATACGGTTGTTTGGGAAATGTTTGTTAAACAACTGCTGCTTAAACTCGATTTATGTTTATGATTAGATAGGCAAATAAGCGTACGAAATATGCCCTGAGAAATATCCTTTTAAGAATTATGTACCTTGGACAATAACATTTTAATTTTAAAAAAACTACATGATATCAGAAAAGCTATTGGAATGGGAATTTACCTTTATATCACTTTTTTATTAATTTAGTTTTAGAGTTCTTAGTACTTTTTTATTGATCAGTAATTCAGAATACTACGAAACTACGCAGAGCGTATATAATTTTTTTGAAAAAATGAAATCAGATTATTTTAAAATTATTTTTGTTCTAGATAAAAATGCTTTTTTAAACATGTGAAAATCCTTAAGCTCATTTTCAATAACAATCCGCTATTTAAGCAAAATATTCTAAAGCTTGCCTTTCACTTTTAAAATAAAAGTGTGATGATTTTGTATTTATACATCAAAATGACAATTTTTAAAAAAGAAAAAAGAATTTTCTCTTACAAACACACACACAACAAACTATTGGGTCTGGGTAATCACAATATCTTGAAATTCATAAAAATTTTAAAGCAATTGTTCACATGAAAATTATCTTACGACAACAATCCATTTGCTACTCTGAAAATTTGTTAGAACAAAAATGTATTGCATTTGATTTGAATTTCATTTAATTTCTATGAAATGATTTATTTAAAAGCTTGGGTGTAATTGAAAGGTATACAAAAATTAAAACGTAAAATTTTGAAGAAAATGAATCTAGTAAACGAAATGATGACTCAAATATTTTTTTCTAAGCGAAATTGACTAAATGACATGTTTAACGCCAGCCAAGCAAAATAAATTAAATCATTTTCAGCTTTTTAAAAATTTTTGTTAAAGTAAATCAACTATTAAAATATATATCAAAATACCCACGATGGTTTATCATATATAATTCGATTTATATATAAAAATATCATTTATCATTGAATAACCACTAACGGAAACAATTAACCTTACACATACTAGCCGAAAACTCGGTACATTTTAGCAAATTTTATCTAAATTTTTGTTAGTAAATGTGAATTTTTTGAAGACAAATTTTCCCTTTTATTTCCGATTTTATCCCTTGAAAATTTGTAATGAAAAGTCTTTCACACATTTTTTTCTCTCTCAGGCAATTACTAATAAATCCCGATTTCCTTTATTTCAGTTTTCTAGACAATTTCAAACAAGGGAAATGCACCAGCTTATGCGTAAAACTGTTAACAAATGTAACCCAAAGCCGATTATAGAGAACATTTATTATTTTTCTTAAAATTCAAATTTAAATCTTATTTCAGCCGTCGAAGCGTTTGAAATTCTCGTTTGTTTAAAACTTTCTCCCCCCCCTCCTCTTTTTTTTTTTTGTTTGAAAATCTATCGATGTATATCCAGATAAGTCTCTTATAGACTTCACAGTTGAAACAACGTAAGCTAAATTTCCGTTAAGTGTTTTTTAAGAAGGAAATCTTTATTTTTGTTCAATTTCTACGGTTACCGAAATGCTAATTACCCTTAACAAGTTTTACTATGAATTGTAGTTATGGTTTTCAGCCGATAAATCAACTATAACAATTATTTTCTTGAATTATTTAGTTAACGTTAAAATAAGCCTATTTCCTCAGAAGTCTAAAGCATACATTTATAATTATCTATTCAATGTTATTTGATATTCACAGTATAAAGCCAGATATGTTAAAACCATCTACATATAAATACACACTTAAATATAATATTAATGTATTTTCGCACAATTCTTTTAATAAAATGTTTTTGAAGAATTAAGACCCTCAAAAAAACTACAATAATTTAAAAGTTAAATTTTTGAAAGAGTATTTTTATTCTTATTATATTCACCTTTACCGAATGCATACGTTGTGTTCCGTTTGAATTTCCTCAGACCTTAAGAGATACATTTATTTACGAAGACATCTATTCATGAATATCGAGAATTTATATTTTCCAAACTTTTTGAATTGCATTTCTAAGATTAATAACGATTGTTGCTGCTTTTTGTGGATAAATAAATGCAAGTTGTCCGATGTACATAGTAACAAAGCTATTTCTTAACATTTTATTTGTAGCTGTGCAGACTTATTCGTTGACGGCCATTTTCACACAGATTGTTTTGACATTAATAATAATTACTTCCCTCTAAAAATTTAAAAAAGTTTTGATAAATGCGATAGTAAAAAACTTTACTGAATACAACTGTTAGGTTCAAATGATTTAATGAACTATTAAAATTCAGTGTAAAACTGAAATTTTTAGCAATATGTATATTAGTTAAGCTTTTTATTTAGTTTTTATATATTAAATGTAATGTATTAGAGTGATTATATATAGATTCCCCTTTTAATGATGACAGTATCTTAAAAATAATCCCTTATTTGTTTAAATTGTCTAATGTAATGATTTGTTAAAAGCGCTATCAACTGATCTCTGATACATGTAACTTATTAGCATAGAATGTGTCGTTTTATTTTTACTCATTAATTAGAAATCAATACTTTGAAACAGTTATGATTGAGAAATTCATTACTGTAACACAGATTGATTGAAAAAACGAAATGCTTGAATTTTAAATTAACAGAATCCATTTTCTTCATAATTATAAATGCTTTCTGAATTTGCATTAATCTAAACTATTAATTAAAATATTAAGAAACAAGTATATAACTATAATAATGCTTGTTAAGTATTTCAGCCATGTCCACAAATGTATCTGAATTTTACGAATAATAATTACGGATAATTAATTCTGATCAGGATAATCAATACAAATTTCAATGGATAAATATGCATCTCGATTATTTTCTTTAATTTAGCTCCCTTTAAAGTGATTATTAATTTAAGACATTCATTTCACCAAGTATGTAATTACAATAAAACTTGTTAAATACTTTGTAAATGTATTTTAATTATGTATAAAAATGAATTTTGTTGCGGGAAAAACCTAACCTAACTCTACCTAAAATATTTAATGAGATAACAAAAAAATGCTAAATTCTCTTGCACCCACAGTGGAATTTGTAATTCATTATAATTAATATTTTCGAATTGCATTGATTAGGTTTTAACAGAATGCGAAATCCATTAACATAATAAATTTAAAATGAAATACGGTTCAACGGAATTAGAAACATATCGTATTGTATCCATGTAATATTTCTTATTCAGATGTATACCTCTCTAAATCATCATAACAAAAAGCAAATTTTAGAATTTTAATCTGCATTTTGAAAATACTCATCGGCGCAGAGAAAACTGCATTTTGTTGTGAAATCTTGTGTACAGTACATTATTGTAACCAATGATTTTTATTTGAAGTTATTCCTTCAGTTCTTGAAAATTATCCTAATAATTCCATTTCGATTTTATAATGCATATTTAATGTTGCTTGATTTATCTGTAAAATAAAATTGAATGCATAATGGACAATAGAAAAGAGATAACTTGTTTCTTTCTGCGCAAATGTACTTAAAATTTTAAAAATAATACGCGATTATTCTGTATACTTTAAAATATGCATTTTTACTTTATTTTTCTTTTATTATGTATCTATCATTCTTTATATTTTAAAAAATTCGTGCATTTTTCTAAAGTTGATCCTTCAATTTCAAACGAAAATTTCTCTGGATATTTTCATTATTTTATTCTTTGGTGTGTATATATACACACACTGAATTTAAATTAATTTTTAAGTTTCAATGAAACGATACACTTATACCATTCCCCTGGAGATGTTTTTAAATTAGATGAATAAAAATTTATGTATTTCGCACGCGCGTGCAAAAATGTGTTTTATCAAATTATTTATCAATGGGTTTGAAATTATTAACGAAACGGTTAATCGATTATCAAAACTTACTTACAATTTTTCTAAAAAAAATTCTAAATTTTTATAACTAATTATGTCTTATGTCTATTTTTTAATGGGTCTGTTATTAAAATTTCAATTTTCCTCTCATCTCAAATACAAGGCAAGGATTTTTAAAGACAGCAGTTGATGAAAACTTTAAAATCAAAATAAATCTATACCATTTAGAGTTCCTATATAAATGTTATAATAATACAAATAAGATCTTATATTCGTCGAAATTAAGCGATAATCAAACATCAGTAAAATATATTGATCCCAAATATGTGGTTAGTGATTTGTATGCCTATTGAATTATAACTTTCTGATGTTTTAATTTTCTTAATTTCATACTCAATGAAGACATCTATTATAAACTATACCTGAAAAATCCATTCCAATTATTGATTTATTTTTTCCCCCTCATTTATAAAGAATATACAAAAAGTTTATGTGGAATAAAAACTGATCACACACACTTCTTATATATATATTTAGCTTCTTTACATTAACATTTAATATAATATTAAGAAAAATATAGGGTAAAATTATGAAACAAATATAAGTAATCTACCTATTTTGGTAGTAGTACTTGAAATACGCACAAAAAAAATAAGAACTGTAAAATTGAAACTGGAGATCTGAACTTTGAACAATTTCTTTGATGAAACAGAGAATATACGTATTTTTAACAAGAAATAAGAGAAACTATACTTCAAGTAATTTTAGGATGAAAAGAATGAAACTTTTTCCAGACTTATTGCTTACGATGGAAATGAATTTTAATTATATTACAAAAATCGAAATATAAATACTTTGCTTATAGCTCATAAAAACAACTTTTTAATACTGTAATTTTACCAGGTTTTTAAATATCTGTTAGAATCATGGACTGTAAGATTAGAATTACTAGGTTTTAAATATCTGTTAGCTGATGGATTAGCATTTTTGAATCTCTTTCACACCGAGAAGGATTATTTATATTCTGCTTAAACATTGGAAGTTTCCTTTATTTTGTAGTAAGAACCCTTAATTTTTATAAAAGTTGATCCTATTATGTTATTTTACACAGAAGTTAAGTTAAAACAGATTTTTTTTTTTTTCCATCTTTTAAAAGAAATCTCACTGGAATTAAAACGCATTTTTTAGTGTTGAGGAGATGAACTCAAATTCGAAAAACTTGCAAAATTTATCATATTATTACAAATTTGTGTATTTATACTAAATAACTATTCTTTTTACAAAATTATTTTAAAAATTTAAAAAAAAAATTGTAAAAGTTTTTATATTTTTTATTTTACTTTGACGTAAAAGAGAAACCATCCCCCCACTTAACATTGTAATTTAAAAGACTAATTATAGAACATTGTTTTATATAGAAAAAAAAATGCGTGTATTGAGAATGAATTTACTTCCAAAATAAATTATATAGTTTTTCTGTAGATCAGAACGTGGGAAAATTTTTTCCATTCCTTATTTGAGCTAAAATGTACAATAAAAATCACTTATTGTGGCATACCTGATTTTAAAAAGTATTTTGAAAAATGAATGAATTAATTAAAATAGATAATTAACAAAATTATATTCGAATAAAACTGTTAAATTTGGTAAAACTATAATATATTAGACTCAAGACATAATTGAGATAGTATTACATAAAAATTAATTTCTATTAGTTTTTTTTTTTATTTAAATGTTTTATTCCTTTTTGAACATATTACAAACTACACATACATAAATAACAAAACTTAAATAACAGTACAAATAACTATGTGTAACGCAGTAACGAGTAAATTTTCCTTTAATTTATAAAAAGTGTAAGTCACGGGCAGTAAAAAGCCCGCTCATGCCACAGAGAATCCCTTGTAATATATCTTGAAAGTTGCGTTTTCTTAAAATCTGTCTTAGATTATATTATGGAAATACTTAACAATTATTAAAAAAGATAATTTTGGTTATTTTTTAAAAAAATGCTGTACCTTAATTAGTTTATTACATCTTAACAGAAGTGAAGCTCTAATAATTTTAAGTATAGTACATCTTATTTTTAATTTCATCCTGAAACTTAGGACTTCAATTACTTAAATTCAATTTCGCTTTTATAAAGCAACAAAAATTATTTTTTTATAAATACAATTAGATTTCAACTCATAAATCTTGACATGAATGTTACTTTCCTTTTTCCCAATATTTCTTACAGTTGAAATTCTGTAAACAATCATAACTGAATGAGCTTTTCTGTTAATAGCTTAAAAATAGCTTAATAGCTTGAATATTATAGGAAATATTGGGATATAAATACATTTTACTGTTTTAAAATGACTTTTTTAAAAAATTTTAATACAAACAGAAATAAATTCACCCAATTTAAAGACTTGTTTAACTTAAGAACTTATAAAATCCAAGATATTTAAAGTTTATATTTAAGAATAGACTCAAATTTTTTCTCACCACGCACAGAATTTTATAAATGATTACATTTTATTACAGATTGTTGCCGTGTTTTATTGTTATTAAATAATATTATTCGTAATAATACATCTTAATTGAGTATTCAGTATTATAACTAAGAATCTGTCAATTAAATTTTAAATATTAGAAAAACTGTTTTACTGTAATAGCACAATATTTCATTAAGATTAACAGATTGCTTGAAAAACTTTACTTTCTGACTTTTTTATTTTACATTTTATTTCTATAAATGAGTTTTTGCTTATTGTTAAAGCTCTCAAAATATATAACATTTTTAAGTTGCAACCCTGAAAAACACTGTTTTTTTAATACTTTTCGTAACGTTTTTTCAAAGTTTTACACATCTTACGAGAAGTAATATAAGTGTTATTTAATTTAAGGTAAGATAATCCTATCTGAATTCTCTGACAGATTCATCACTTACAATTCAATTCAGATTAAATTACATATGTAAACAAGAATCTGTAAATCTCATCAACTTCCCGAAATATTTCTAACTGTAACCAAACAGTCATACCAATTTTAAAAAGATTAATTAATTTTATTAATTAGAATTGTGTTTTAGAAATATATGCTATGCAAGAAAAAATTTAATGGGCCATCACTAAATAATAAACATTAAAAACGTGAGTAATAAAATTCAAGAAAATACTATCGCTATAAATGAGCAATAATTTTAAAAAAAATTGAGTAAAATTTTTAAATGCAGAAAATTTATTTCAAATAAAACTTTGAAATTACTACTTGTATATCTGATCACTGGTAGCAAACTTGCTCTTTTGATATCAATCTTCAGTCTTTATCTTCGTTATTACAGAATTAACGCTGACACATAAGAAAACTGTTGGAATAAATTTGATATATTAAGAGATATGCAATTCGATCAGCTTTCCCCATTGGATGTACTTTTCAACATTCTGTTTTGCAATTTGATTCACTCATTGTAGCAACAGTTTCCGCGGGACGGCATGTTGACCAAACCGGTCGGTACTCAAGCCGAAACATGCGGTCGGTTCAAAGTTATCAACATTTTCCTTCAGTGAAAATCAAACAAATCGGTAGGGAAAAATGAATTTCAACGAAGTTTAAAAAAGATGGAATCGTACAAAGACCCAATGAAAAATAATCTATTTCTCACGCATTACATTTTATCTTTTAGAGATAATTTTCATAAAATATAAAAATCTAATAATCCAGATCTCGCTATTTTTGTTGTCGGTACAACTTATGATAAGCAAACAATTTACAGAACATTACCGTAGTTAGTAGTCATTATGTTTACGTAGTTTTTGTTAAATTTTATAAACATAGTGTAACAAAATTTATACTATTCTGATTATTTTTTCGGTTTATATTATTCCGTAATTTTTACTTTACATATTCTTCGATCTCTTATGAGGGCTTTATCATCGCTTTTATTTTAACGTTCTAATAAGTCCAACTCTAATATTTGTAAATAATATTATTTAATATTTTCTTTAGTTCACATATAATAGAATAAAAAAATTAATATTCTGAGATATTTTAAAATTTTTTTTAATAATTCTCTGTTTGAAACGACATTTAATAAACGCACTATTATAAGTGAATTCTATTAATACCAAATTTGTAGTCTGAAAGTATATTTTTAGAAATTTGCCAAACTACCACAATACTTCGTGTTCCAATTAGTCGTAACTATTACATTTTTTTTTTTAATTATATCCCATCCGTTTTAATACAGTATTGATAAATTTTTAATTACAAATAGTTTTGATTATTTATTTTGAATCAAATATTTTGATAATGAATGAGAAATATTATAATCCTAATAAAAGCACCGATATAAATGACATTATTAATTGAGCTTAAGAAATTAAGAATAATTCGCAAAATCAGCAGCAATTTTTCAATTTATTTAAAAATTTCCTGGAGGGAACAATTAAAATGAATCGGGTTGAATCCACCATTAAATCGTTGCTTAGTGCACAAGAAAAAAAATTAGGCAAAATCCCTGTATAATGCCTATACGTATTATTTTCTGAGTATTCTAAAGTAACTTTTCAATCTAGAAATGACACTTTATTGTTTATTCCAGAACCTTATGTTAATGCAATATCTATATTACAATACAAAAAACTGGAAAACAGCAAAGAATGATTATATAAAATATTTAAGAGCATTGTAGCTTAAAAAGCAAAAGAAAAAAAATTTTTATCAAGTAATTTTATTTGGATCATTAACCCTTTCCGACAGGAGGTATACGGAATAATACTGTAAAAATAAGATTCCATTCAATATAACAGAGACTCTTCTTTCAAGAACTGACATTTTCTGAATTCTTTTTTTTATTACAGTCACAATTCTATATTAAATATTCGTATTTTATATGTTTATTAATAACTTGACCTATTAGTTGTTGTAAATATACTTTCTATTAATTTTACTATTATTCACATTTTAAATAATTTTTTTTTTCGTCAATTCCTGGACATTTTGTCTTAAAGTATTTAAAAACAAGTCTTTATACCATAATTTTACAGTTCTTACTTTTTTTACATTTTTAATTGAAACACCTAAGACGAGGGGAAAAGATCTGCATATAAATATTCTTATAATTTTATTAAACTGTTCTCTTTTGATCTTGCCTAAAAACTATTTATATATAGATATTATTACTTTCTTGAAGTGATTCAGCTATTATATTAATAATTATTTAAAAACAAGCATTTCTATTTATTCATTGCTTTTGATTGATAATTATTTGGGTTTTTAATTTGCAGCCTTATAAACCCTTTATCTCGCATCGTAATTATCATTTCTGGGCCATCCAATCCAATCTAATCAACGATTAAAATTCCACCAAACCAAAAAAAAAATCCAGCTCACCTGTAGTAGGGATGGTACCCCTGCGGGGATATGTGCAGATCCATGGGAATGGACCCATAGCCTTCTGGTTGCATCATCTTCACAACAAATCCGTATTTTTAAGACATGGAGAACCGGTAAGCCTTGAACATACGGGAGCGTATACGAGTCAACGCGCGCGAAACTGCTGAGAGAGAAAGATCTGATCCGCACTCACTTGATGCTTTCTCAACTACACATCTTCATGGTCAATGTTCCTCTGTCCACCTAGACTCGATCTAGTTCAGATAGGGATCACGTTTTCAGGTCTTGTTTTATTTTTTGCAAAATATTTACCTCAACGAAGTTGGTTTGTGTTAATTTAACAATTTAATTATTCTCTCTCTGATGGATGTTATATCAATACATTAAAAAATAAGCATTGGTTTGTTAATTTAAAAAAAATTTTAAATAGCAGTTGTTAGGGTTTAAAAGTTTAATCCTTCTTTCTCAGAACATTCTTTTGGGAGAGGGGCAGTTTTCAGCTTCCCAATGTCGAAATTGTTTATAAATTATTTACTAATTTACGGTACAGTATGAATTTTATGGAGGTTCCAGTTGCTACTATTTTAATCGATTGTTAAATCTTGCTAAAGCAATTGATTATGACCTGGTACTTTTGTTTTTAAAGTTAAATCCGCTTGAAATACTTCTTGGCAAGCACTAAAACATTTCCTTTTTATTTATCGCATTTACTGGCTAGTGAAACAGTTAGATGGAACTCAATCTACAAAAATCAAACTCTCAATTCTATGTTGATCCTGTAAGACATATGATGACTTTTTGTGGTCACAGAGCAATTTTCACATTCTTTGGCCAACCACAAACTATTCAACACAAAACAAATATTTTTAAAACATATATCCAAACATCAACAAATCCAACATTCCAAAAATTCGTTAATCCTTGTGCACAAACTCCATTCAGAATGTTTCCTGGGTATGGCAGTAAGTGATCTTTCTGACCTCCTGTCTGTTGAAGCAACTGTCTGCAAGTGAAACTTCGCAAAACATAAACACACCACCACGCGTACGGGAGGCTGACAGACGGACCGCTGGTTGACCACCTTCTTTCGCGGCCGAGGCGTTGTGTGTGACTGCGGCTGTGTTGGCGCTGCTACGGCCCCCGTTAGGCCTAGGCCGTCCAGTTTGTGACGTAACTAGGCGGGGAGGGAAGGGAAAGAGAAAAATCTACCTTTTCGGCGGCGAAAGTAAGAACAGGAATAAAAAGAACGGAATAAAAAAAAATGGCAAAAGGGGGCAGTACTTCGACGGCGGCGCGCGGCGGTTCGTAACCGCCCTGAGATGCGCAGCGCAGTTGACGCGCGTTCTCGAGCCGAGGAAGAACCCCCTTTTTCTCCCAGCGCAGATGCCGGTGGTCGTTTTGCTGAGGTGGAGGTCTTTCTTTGGGGTGTGCAAGAATTTGTAGTGGCTTGAAACTATTTAGTTTTTAAGGGGATTGCTTCTTATTAGTTCTTTCCTTTTTTTAAAAAAATTTTAGAAGCATAATTTCAAAAAAAAAGTATGTTTATATATATAAAGATTTTTAATTTATAGAAAACAGGAAAGGGAGAGTTATATATAAGATTGAGAATGTTTTCAGTGATAAAGAGTTCTTTAAAGTTAAGTGTACGTTTTTTTTTAAACTATTGATCAGTGAAAAAAAGGCCCCCATGTATTTTTCTTTTAAGTGATTTTGTAGTACTTCTAAATTGATATGACTGAGTCCGTATTAAAATATAATGAACGTTAGAGAAGGTTTGAACAGTTGATTTCCCCCTCCAAGTACGTATAAGGGGGCCCGCCCCAACAATAACTCTCTCTTTTTACTGTGTTTTTCTCCCCCTTCTCTTATTTATTTTGCTGTATTTTTGTTTTTGAGTGTGTAAGAATTATTTCAATTACAAAAAAAAAACAATATTAAGACATTTCTTTTGTGAATCTTATTGTGTTTGTTACCAAAGTATATGTGTTTTTCTTTTCTTTTTCGTGAATGAATGTTTATTTTCATTACATGACTTCCGAAAAGAAATTGGATAATGATATGGACTTTATGGTTTTTAAAATTTAAAAGTAATAAAAAAATAAGATTTTTACCCTTGTTTTTTTTCCCCCTCAAATTTTGTTATTCTTATACATCTTAAGGAAATTTGGGGTTAAAAATAATTCGTTGTGCTATAATACTTTTTGCTGTTCATAGATTCAGCGTTTTACAACATTTACAATTTTTTTTTTTTAATCTTAAAGTTTTTTCATGATAATTTTTTTTTTCAATTTAATATGATTAATTTAATAAATTGTCGATTATCAAATCGCTATCCTTTATCATTCTTATTTAGAGTTTCCCTTTCTATTAATCATTTCACTGTTTATGAATGTTTGACAAGTATACTCCACATAAAAAACGTGCTCAATTTTGTATTATAAGAATATGCTCATCACGAGCCAACAGTAATGATAATTGAAAGTTTAAAATACAGTTTCAGTCAAAACTGAGTACCGGTTAAGAGATAAAATTTTAAAAAATTCGAATTCTTGTTGTTTAAAAATTTCAAGAGATTGAAACCAAACAATTATCCAGTTAAACAAAATGCATTGTTGCATAACTTTGTAAAATTTGTAAAATTTTAAGTCAAAAAATTCAATGCCCTTTGAGCAATAGATTTTTGGGAGGGGGGAGGAAAAGCTAAATCCTGTAAATAATTGCGAAGCAGAGTTTCTCTCTCGTATAAATTCATGCGTAAAAGGCTTTTTGAATCGAAAAGTGTAAAGTGAATTCGGTGGGGGCGGGAAACACACAAAAAATTTCAAATTGCCAAAATTTACTTCAAAGTAATAATTGTTTTATTTATAAATGCCTTGAGATATATGAAACTGTAATACTGTCATTTAATTGATAATAATTCAAATTTTTTTAATGTCCTCTTCGAAAATTAAATTTCTTTCCAGCAATTGTCGGTGCAAAACGATGAATTTTAAGACATGTGTTCTTTTTTCCCTTCCAAATTCCTTTCAATCAAAAATATCGCTGTAATATTAAGTTGAATGATAGACAGACCTGCATTTTTCGTTTTTATAAGCATAAATGGGACAGTTTTTCGATATTTCTGAGCTATCTTTGATTGGTATTATCCTTTGGTTGCGTCCTTTTCTTATCAAAGGTTTTCAAGAGCATCAGTGAAAACTGCAGTTCAAGTACTCAAAAGCAGAGTGACTCGTGTTAAATATACGGCGACCCTAGATCTTTAACCCTGAAAAAGTTGCGCTTAAAGGTAATATTAGCTTGGTCACCCCTTATACGACCTTCACCCTCACTTGATTGCTTTATTTTACCTAATCGGTTAAGTTTTGTTGTAAATCCATACATATAATCAAGCTCTTTTGACATTCTCACAGAGAGAATTTTCTTATTTACGATAATTTGGGGCGTGGGAATGACAACGTTGAAATAAGTGTTCGCTTGGAATAGTAAGCAAAATGGATAGAATGAGATTATCCTTATTTATTTTTTTACTTATTCACATTTGGCACAGATAGGAACGTCTTAAAACTTCTTGAGGCTCTGGGCTCCTAATGTAGGCCTACCTAAGACCCATAAAAGTAGACAGTACGTAGCATACGTTGTGAATACTAGTACAAATAACTCGTACAAATAAATGTGCATGATTTACAATCGCACATACCAGCTCGACCGACTGCCGCATTTGACTGAATGAGTAATGATGGAGCATGGTGGTAGAGGCTAGGCCCAGTAGCGCACACAGGAATTTTTCAGGGGGGGGGGGGCCCAGGGGCAAAAATAAACCATTCTTGTATCATGCTCCCTTTGATTTTGTCGATTTTCGGGAACAAAAAAACACTAAAGAACTAATTATTGCATAAATAGCATTAATTAACGAAATTAATCATTAATGACAAATATTTAATTAAATTTTACATACTATATACTTAGAATTATAATCAATCAGAAAAAAAATGAAGGGCTTTGAGGTCCGGATCTCTAAGCCCCCCCCCCCCCTTGTGTGCGCCACTGCCTAGGCCTGTACGTGGATGACGGTCATCCCATGTAGCCAGTTGACATATCGTCCGAAATTCCCAGTTTTATGGCGAATACAACCAGAAATGACTTTTGACCTTTGAAGTTAATAGAATTATGATATTATTAAGGCTCAGATGAGGCCCTAGGTCGTCCCTGGGCACAAATTTTGAGTTAATTCTTGTATAAGCACACTCTCTTTCCTATCTTCTTGCATAGTGTTAGGATAATACATGTTATCAGTTGGTTTGTGTATTGCGAAGTAATCCATTGTTAGTCTCCGAACAAAGGGGAGGGCTACAAAATATTTGGGAACTACTGCGAAAACTTTTCAAACGAAAATGTTGAGATTGGAGTGCAGTTCACAAGTATTGTCTTCGTCATTCGATCATATCACGAAATTATAAGGTCAGTATCACCAGCAGACCTCGTGTTGCTTTGAGTGCGACGTCAGTCAGTCAATCAAACAATCAAGCAAGCAAGCAATTGAAAACGGTAATTTTGATACTAATCATTAATTTCTCTCTTTATATAAAAAAGTTATTCGTGATCCGTAATAAATTTATTTATACATAAAGGTATAGCTAGTAAAGATGAGTCGCAAAAAGATGAACTTGCTATGCTACAATATCAGCCTGAATGAATTATTATTAACAAATACTTAATTAAATTTTATGTATACATAGAATTATAATTAATCGAAAAAAATCAACTGTATGGGGGGGGGATCCAGACCCGCGGACCGCCCCTCCCCTTGTGTGCTGCACTGATCATTATTATTATTTCAATGAGAGCTGTGCTGATTCGTGCCTCAGATTCTTGGTATTCCTTACGAAAGAGAATTTAAAGCGCATCTTCCCTATCCTATGGTGAAATTCAAACAATTAAAGGAGAAGTAGCTAATTATTTCGTTTGGCACTGTAGCATCGATAATTTTTGTATAGATTTAATTTCATTCAATCGATTGCTGTACGTACCATAATCTGATTTTATGCTTGCTCTAGTAGTTGATCTGTATTCATTGGTTTGCTTTGTTAATAAATGATGGATGAAAAATTTGCGATGTCTATAATGGAAATTGAATAACATGGCCAAGGTATCCAAATGGTCAAGGTCATGGACTCATGGCCGGCGTGCTATGAGTTCGAGCTTAGTGCCTCTGAAGAACCGCCGTGTAGAGGGGTTGATGCATGTTAAATCTGGAGGGGCTCAAACGTCCTCCCGTTGATGTGGTGTGGAAGTTAGGCGAGGGGGTGCGAGCTCAGGTGTTGTCACTTGACCATGGTTCAAAATGACGAAGTTCGTTGCCAAAATCCCTCGTGTAGCTGAATAGAGCGATATTAAGACTCTCTCACTCACTTAAATTGAACAACACGGGTTTTGGAATAAGAAAACACATCATAGAAGCAATTATCACGAAGAATGGGGATTTTTTAAGTGTAGATATTTTTTAAAAGTGGAGTAATATGTAAAAGTTTCAAAACGATTAAAAATCATGTGTACATTTCAAATAATATTTTTTTGACTAAATCTCTCATTAAAGTATTTGTTTTAGAATTAATATGATGTATTATTAGAATAAATATATGTGAAAAAAAGTTTCTAAGTAATGAGATAAATTATTCCACTTCTGAGAAATTGCGATTTTAAAGTAAAAACTGGTCCTTTGAGACTGTTTAGGATTGCTTAGGGTCTGTTTAGGACCTAAAGTCTCGGAATTGGTGTGCTGAGAAACATATGCGAATAAGATCACACTTTATCAGGAGAGATCACATATCCCTAGGAAAGTTTGAGTACAGCTAAACAAAACAAATTCATACTGATCCTGAATCTCAAGCAATCCTTTAAGAATCATGTTCGATTTAACATAGCTCTGTGCTCATTGAGAAGGTGAATCGGTTCTCATCGAAATAATCTTACGTGCCCAGGAAGAAAACGAATCTGTTCAAATCTAACGAATAAAAAGATGCATTCGTTCATTTTAGCTTGTGGTACATATCTTGAAACACGTTTTCAGCTCCCGATTTCTCTAAAAGTCTTCCTTTTTTATCACTTAAAAATTTCCAATGTCAATTTCTTTTTATCTTGAATGTATATGTTAACATTTTTTTTCCTAGACTGATAGACTTGCATATTTTAAAGGGCAGCGCTTAAGCATAAATTAAAAAAAAAACTTTTTAACGTTGCAATCTGTCATTTATCTTCCCACATGAGTTTTTTTGTTTTTGATAGCGATTTCAAACCATTAGAAAAAAGGGGCTTCTTATTTAAATTCTCTTAGTTTTAATGAAAAAAACTAAGAGGTTTTTTTATTAAAAGGAAATTTTTATTCAAGTTGAACTTTTTTTAATAACCAAGTACCTTTTTTTGTGTTAAGGAAAAATTTTGATGCCTTTCTGCTTTGATTTAAATTTAGTTTTCTCAAGAACATAATAGTAACTTTTATTTGTATTCAAAATAGTGCTTCAAAAGATTTAAATTTTATTTTGAAGCCATAATATTACAGCATTTCACTCTTTATTGTATAATAAAAGTAATTACACGTAGGTGTTTGATTGTTCTGATAATTTAAAAAAAAAAAAATTCCGAGCCCAAAAGTAGTTAACTACCGATTAAAAGCGCGATTTGCTTCCCAGTTCCACCATTTTTCACACAGGCATGCGTATGTGGTGTATGAGCGGGGGGATAAGCCACAAATAAGCAAATTTTTCTTCAAAATAATTAAACTATGACGGTGTTTATGAAATAATCCTTCATAAACACCGCCAATGTTACTTTATTGCACTTCAAAGCCTTTAGAATTGCTTTACTCACAGATAGCAGCGCAGAGAAAAGAATTATATTTCGGAAGGATATATATATTATGTCTGTGTGGGGCACACAATGCACCGGTTGAGGATATATACGCCGCACAGTGGGCAGTTTTCCCGATCTGACACACGGAAAATATTTTATGGCTTTCAAGTCGTAATTATATCTGATGATCAAAAATCATAATAATTAATGTAAATTTGGTATTCTTTTCTGTTTTTTACTAAGAAATAAGGTTAATAGGGTCTTAACTAATTTGTCAAGTTGGAATTTGATCAAGAATAAATGATTGCTAAGTGGAACTAGTTTTTGAACAAGGATCTAAGGTTATTATTAACATTAGTAGTAATTTGACACGTGCGAGAATGTATACAAGAAACAGTGTGGCAAGTTAAAAAAAATTAAATTTTAACAGATTAAGACTACTCAGTACCCTTTTTCAAAAAAAATTTTTGGAGACAGTAACAGTAAAAATAATTTGTTTTTTTTTTTTTACATTCAGATTATATTATAAAGGGGATTTTGAAAGTTAAAAGTCAGTTTGACCAGCCATTGTTTTACAATTCTAAAAATTTAAGAATTTTTGAAGTTTTTTCAAATTTATATAAAACGCTCACTTTTTAAAATTTTTTGGTCATTTTAAGTTATTTATGTTTCTTAGATGAAAAAATACTTCAATTATAAATAAATGCTTTGGGGACAAAAATATATTGCACGAAGAAATAAAGTAATTTTTGTGGATTTTGAAAATGTAGTGAAATATAAATAAATCCTGAATCTTTTTGGTATTGATTTGGATACAATGGGTTGTCTAAAGTTGTTTTTATTCCTACATTCAAGGCACCTTCTACTAACAGTGCTAATTGATAAAAACTAATACCATGTTCAATCAATCGGAAAAACCCTGTTGCATACTGAAACATGTTAATGCTACAATTCATACAAGAACATTCTACTGCAAAATAATAGTTTTATTCATGCAACATAATAGTCATTGGTTGACCACCTTTCAAAGCAAAATTTAAAATGGGGTTTTAGTAGTTCGGTATGTGTCATGACAAAGAGTTTTTCAATTTTGGGATAAAGTGTAAAATAGTGGCCCTTCGGATTTGGCGACCGAAATTGATCCCCAAATAACAATTTAAATGCACTACTGGTAACTTTTACTATTTTTTTTATTTTTCATTAACATTTCTTTATGTTCATTGCAAAATTCCGCTTCTTAATTTCTCTTAACACCTATCCTTAAATTAAGTTGCTTGGCATCTAATTTCAGTTCCTAGAAAATTAACTTTGTCAAGGGCGGCGCCCCCTCTATTCTACACTTGAACCCAGGAAAGGTTTTATAAGAATGTTGCTTACAGTTTAGTTCTGACCCGAATAAATCAAACAATATGACTTATGAATCAAGTAAATCGTATTAAATAAATAACACTTGTCTTTTTTAAATAATCCGCGAGTATTACATTTAACATATCGCAAAATTGGTCGTCGATCACATAGAGAATGTAATTAATAATTTTACCTACATATTAAACTTAAATTAAAAACAAGTCACATACTTTTAGATTTACAAACAAGAGAAAATCAGAAATAACAACAAAAAATTTATACTCATGTGTTCCTCCGCATGTGGCGTGGTAGATACGAAATATAGTTTGGAGGATTTAAGAGAACTAAGTTTGTTGTTGAACCTCAATTTTTAGAATATCTAGCCGGTATATTAAAAGAGCTTCTGTAAACTTGAATCTATTTTTAATTTGTCTGAGAGTGTTAATTAACCATTTTTTTTTGGGGGGGGAGGGTTGAGTACATGTACTGTATTAAATTCGAGAAAGGCATGCGTTCAAATCTGAAACAAACATACTCATTTCAAAATGAGTATGTATACGTGTTCATTTATGAGTATGTCTTTTTTTCTCCATGTAGTGTTTGCCCGGTATCCTGATTATACGTCAAGCCATTGATTCCTGTAGATTACATTGTCGTGACATTTTCCAGTCACCTTTTCTCAAAACAACAGCCGAATGGGTGAATTTCACGACTGAGACATCGCAAAACAACAGCTCCTTCGAAATAACTATTTCTGCCCTTATATACTTATTCCGGTTTCTGACGTTATGAACGTTGATTTGTTTTCTTCTGTTTTCTAGTACACTTTAGACCAGGGGTACTCAATCTTTTTTTCAGCTGGGCCGCATACATATGTCAGCCATTTCACGCGGGTCGCAACATGAGGTCATAGGAAAGGGAGGGGAGAAATGCTTTAGGACCAAGATGACATTGGAAATTTAAAATGTGGAAAATTGATCAAAATGTTATAACTCCTGTTTCGCTTTTTTCAATTATTATTTTTTATTTTTGTCTCTAACACTAAATTAAAAGAATTTAAGAAACAATCCTTCACAATTTTTGCAGTAAATGGTTTCATATGATTATCAATAATGTAACGAACTTTATAGGATGTCTTTGTTACAGTTGTGACATTACCAACAGACAAAACACTTAGTTTTTGTTTCAAAGAATATTCAATATAAAAACTACTTATCACCCCTTGAAAGAGATCTTGGATGAAAAGTGTCATTGAAACTGTGTGTAATTCCTGTTTATTGGTGTTTTTTAAACACAACACTTTCGAGACAAATCAAACAAGCACTGATCCATGTTGGTTTTCACTAGTCAACCTCCAAATCGTTCGAATATTTTTCGCTTGCAAGGTAGGAAAAGTTGTTAAAAATTGGTTCCACCCATAAAATATTCGCTACACCACTGTTGTCTGTTATCATTAACCGTAATCATTACAAATAGAAAAATGCTATCAATTCGCAGACGTACGACATCGACAGCAAAAAAAGCAAAATCGATATATTTGATTTCTTGTCAAAGAATTTCCCACCCAATTTTTAATACATTGTTCTTAAATAAGTGCTTTTCTCAGAGCAATGGGTCATGACCGGGCCACTTAAAAAGGCTCGGTGGGCCGCAGGTTGAGTGTCGCAGTTCTAGACTAGGGATGTTTTGTTTTACATTAGTTAACAGAAGAAATATTTGCATAGTTTCTCAATAAATCCATATGATCCTCTAATTTTTTTGAGCCGTGTTGTCTTAGATTATAATAAAAAATTTCAATTCACACAGTACAAGAGTCAAAGATTCCATTTTTTTAAGGGGGTCACTTCACGCAGCATTTTCCCTATCTCCGTAATGTTAAAAATGACCAATTTTAAGGAACATTTTTAAAAAATTGGCAGGTTGTACAGTCATGAATTTTTTTGTGTGCATTCATTGTATTGTTTTTATTAATTTAATGGGAGCATTTTTCAAAATTTTGATTAGTTTTTTTTAAAAAAATTCATATGTGGAGTAACGCGTCAAAATTTTTAAAACGGTGAAAATTCTTGTACATTTTAATCCATAAATATTTTTTGAATAAAATTTTTGACAAAATCTCTCATTAAAATATTTATTTGTACAGTGTTAACACATGTGCAAAGTTTCAAGGCTATAAAATAAGTAGTTTTTTCAAAAATGTTCCTTTTGTGTTGAAATTTACAGTTTTGAGAAATAGAGATTTAAAGTAAAAACTTACTATTAACTAATGCATACCAGAACTATAACTTGAATTGCTGGTGTCATCTGCAAGATTATCTTCTTGTCTACATTTTAATTGTTTGTTTTTAATTCTAGCTTCTTTGGTTCATTGTAAAACTGCTTATTCTGCTTTCTTAATGCATGCATGATCTACATCTTGCAACGCTCGACATTTGTAAAATCCAAGAGTTGAATGTTTAACACATCTAAAACTTTTAATTTAGTACTAAAACCTTGATTCTATAAAGACATTGCCTCATGTACTCCAGTTTTTAAAGTTCACATATACAGTTTTTGGAATTATAGACCAAATATCATTTACGCTTTCACTAAAATTTTGAGTTTTATCAAACAAGCATCTAGATAAAAGTGCAAGACAAGAGACCTCTAAATACTTTTTTATGCAATTCCTAATTGCAATAGGTAAGTTGTGTTTATGCTTATATGTGTAATCTTTCAGAATGGACATATTATATCTACACCACAAGTCACTTCCCATGGGGCGTAAACCGTGTCGTAGATTCAAATCAAGGGAGATTTTATCAAAAATATAGCCTTAATAGCTTGCCTTATGGCTGACAAGTTAACTGTTGTTTTGAATAGCCAAAATGTAGTACCTTTGCAATTTATTTATTTCTGCATCTGTCAATCTATTACGCCATGCTAGAGATTTTTGTCCTCGAGCTCTTTGCCTTTTAATTTTAATACCCTGAGTTGTGTCCCCAACCTTTTCTCAACATGACTAACACATTCTAATTTTTAAATGTTGACATCTCTTTAAAGTTTAGATTCTAAAACTGCTTTGCATGCTTTAGAGTTCCCATATAGTTCAAGTATTGTGTATATCGTAAATTGTGC
>BMAV01011908.1:755677-838578 GCA_019973955.1 Trichonephila inaurata madagascariensis | reverse complement strand
CCACCACCTCTTGAAAAATTTCTGTGTGCGTTATTGTATTGACATATCTACGTTTGAGGGTTTTATTGTCAAATTATTGTTGTATTGTTGTCCACAATGTTTTTGAACAAGGATACCTCAAATTTTGGTTACAGAAACATATCCCAATTTTATATCCTGCATTATGAGTTATTGTACAGAACTGTTTGATTACTTTCCCTACTTCCAATTTAGTAGAATGTGGATTCAGTGCTGTAAACAACCTCATCACACACAAAAAAATAAATCAACTAAAACTAGTGCTCGTTTGGATTTGCGGTTGCTACTTACAAACATTGAGACGAACATAAATACACTCATAACATCTCATCCAAGTCATGATTTTTTTTTTATTTATTTTAAATCAAATTATAATTTTAATAAATATATCTTCAACAAAATGTTTCTTTTTTCTCTAAACTTGTAATTTTTATACTATACATCTATGTAACTTTTTCACTTGGTAAAGATTTTACTATATACAGGGGTCCGTGGGCAAATTTTGACTCTACTAAATTATAGTTAAAAAAAATAAAAACTAAAAAACCCGCTTTTATAGTGAATTGAACTAAAAAGTAAAATAATAATTCTTAATATAAGAATAAAATGATTAACGAAAAAGTTAATGTCATTGGGTAAAAGCGTGGGGTGCTCTATATTAATTGTTATAATTCCTTACTAGATCGACTCCGAAATGCTGAGTTAGCGTAAAAATGTAGTAAAAAACACTTCACGCTTTTACCACAATGACATTAATTTTCTCGTTAATCTTTTTATTCTTATATTAAGAATTATTTTTTTTACTTTTTAGTTCGATTCACTATAAAGGAGTGTTTTTTTATTTTTTTTAAAACTATAATTTATTTTTCCTTTATTTAGTTCAATTTATAATAAAAGCCTGTTTTTTTTTAGTATTTAAAAGTATCATTTATCCTTTGTTGACTTTATCCTTGAGTTTGATAATTGGAGCCGGAATTACGTGGCTGATAGAATTAGTCTTTCTCTTAAATGGATAATAATTAACGAGTCTGAAGGGTATTTATTTTCTCCGCTTACGGGGCCTCGGATGAGTTCCATATCGTTATATTTCAAAGATTCCGCCTCTATAGATGCAGGTCTAACTAATGAAAGTGTGTTAATGTCAATCGTATTATCTCCTTTTAAACGTATTGCTATAATGTTCATTCGTATCATCACTTCCAAACGTATATTGCTTTACAAAAATAAAAAATATTTAGATGTTAGAACATAATTTTTTCCCCCTATACACGAGTCTTTTTTTTTTTTCCTTTATTTTCAGGAAAACTAGACTTATGGTAAGAAATTGCTAACCCCCCCCCCCCACCCTTTCTCGCATAAAGGAAACCGTTTTTTTTTTTTTTTTATTTGTATTAACTACAAACCTATTCACGGTTTTAGGGTTGCACCTTAATCTTTTAGTCGTTAAATCTGAAATTAGTCGCCAAATCTGGAAATGGCATATGGAATTAGTCTCCAAATCTGAAAATGGTTTATGCAATAAGTCACCAAATCTTGAAGTGGTGTACGAAATTAGTCGCCAAATCTATCAGTCGTATTCCTAATTATCCTAATCAGGACAATGGAACAAAATTATGAAATTGTTGTATTGTCATCGGTCCTTGACAAGTGTGCAAAATTTCGAATTAATCTGACCTTTTAAAGTGGGTAAAATTCGAGTTCAAAGATTCCATCACATACAAATGAAACTTATAAAAGCGTGTTTTAAAGAGGTCCATGCTTAAGTTTTGACTATAAAAAGAGGTCCGTGGGTTAAAAAAGTTTGGGAACTACTGCTATAAAAACGGACTCATTGTCTATCAAAGTCGCACTTCTAATCCATACCAAGGCTATTGGCGAAGGACTTGGCAATTTTGAAACAGTATTAAGTGACGGAGACACACACAGTACCTGGCACTCTATTCTCCAAATTTCCATATCATGTGAGAATGAGGACTTATGCTTTTCCTGGAGTTATTGGCAGTTAATGTATACAATTTTATTCGATATTTTTCTTGAGTTCTGTTATACGATAACGGAAGTATAATCTGAGTATCATAACACAATAAAAAAAAATGATTGTAATTGTACTAGAAAATGTATTTTTTCAAAACATTAATTAATAAGAGAACAATAAAATTTATATATATTCACGAGTATGTGAAATTAAAATTTTTGAATAAAACCTTTCAATATAATTTTTTGCTAAAACGAGCATTTTTCTTCATTCAAACAACACACCTTTTTAACCAATAAGAATATTCCATATAATCCGTCGTACAACGGGAACTTTTAACAAAAATAATATATATATATATAATATTTTAAAGTACATTCTTTCTTACGTCAACGAAGAAAATTTTTATTTTGGTTACTTTTTATTAAATAATTACAATTAATATAAATATGTATATATACGTATGACAGAATCACAATACTAAGTGGCAAAATAGAAAGCGATTTTCCTTGCAATTTTCCATTTTCCTATCTATATAGGGTGTTGGACTATTATTATTTTTGTTTGTTACTATTTATTCATTCATTAAATTTATTTATTCCAGTAAAATAGTACAGTAAAAAAAAATCACATTCTCAAAAGTTGGGCCGTCCCAGGTGGGATTCAAGCCCACGACTTTTGGATCAGAAGTTCTACGCACCATCCATTGTGCAACAGCGAGCTCTTTTCTTTTTTATATAGGGTGTTGGACTATTATATTTGCAAATATATTGAAATACAGATTATTTAAAAGAGAAATGACATACCTTATAAATTAAAGGGTCATAGTTCTAAAAGTTTGCTATTATTTTAAATGCGTGGGATAATACCTTGGATAGATGACTTCAAAACATAACAGCATTGCACACACACATTTCAGGTTTCTTTGGGATGGGGAAGGGTGCGCATTATGCGACTAATAAATCTAAACTAAAAAATCCAATTTGAAATTATAGATGGGTGCTGTACGCCGGAATATATGATGCATAAAATTTTTTTTAATAATATAATACGGCCAACTCATCGGCGTAACTAGTCTTGAAGAGGTCCTGTATCGAAATTCCCTGGAGGTGCCTTTTTTGAAAACGGGAGCTCTGACAATGGGACGATTCAAAACATTTTATAATTTTTGCATACATATGTTAGGGCCCCGTATCATTAATACGCACGATGCGGCGGTAGCTACACCCTTAACCCAACTCTTTTCCACATTTTTTTTAAAATTTTTTATAATACAAATCGTATATTATTTGTATTGCTTGTCACTGTCTACGCATAAAAAAAGTTAGGTATGTTAACATATTTTAATTAAGAAAATAAATAAATAAATTAATTAAAAACTTCAGGTGTAGTTATTTTTCAATATCTTTATTTCAAGCAAAGGAAATGAAAAATGTTATAAAAAAACTTTTACAAGTATTTAAAAGTAACTAAGCCCTTTTTTTTAAAAAAATGAAAATTAACATCAGTTGGTGTAAACCAGTATTATTATTGCCCCTTTTCTATCGTTAACTGCCATATCTTTTCTGTGTTTGTGAGGCAATAAAAAAAATAATAAGAATAATTAAAGAAAATATAGGAATAATACTGAACAATTTATTAGCGTAATAAAACGTTTATATTTTAAATTCCTGAATAAATTTATTTAAAATAAATCTGATATACACTGTTTGCAATGACAACTGAAAGTAATATGTAATCTTGAATACTATGCAGCTGCTTTAGTAAAGAAAAAAAAACTTGACTGCCACTTACATTTCTGATTATTATTTTTTCCCCACAAAATCGTCATATTTCTGGAAAAAATGCGTCCTCCGATGACATCTGTCTCTATAAATTTGAAAAAACTTTTTTTCACGTTGAAGCAAAGTCATATACATGTCTGAAAGGTTTCAATTTATCAGACATTCGGCCGCGGGCCGTGGCCCCGGTTTTGGGTTGAGCGAATCACGCTTGATTTAAAAAACAGAAAAAAAAGAATTAAAAATTTTTATGATTTACTCTGTAAAGTCCCCACCTCTCTCTTCATTTGGAAGTTCATTTTAACTTTGTCAACGCCGTGTGTCGTTTTCATGTAACCAGGTAAGGGTGGATAGGAAAAAAATCCGCAACGAAAACGAAATAATCGTCGTCAAGGTCGGTCCCGGGGTCGACATGGGAAAAATGTTTTGACCCCAACTAAACCTGTTCTCATATCAGAGGAGTTGTACATTGTCATCAATAACCGAAGACAGTTTCTCTCTCAGGTTGTTTGCCTTTTTTTCCCCTTCTTCATTCTTAAAGGGAGACGTTTTTTTAAAGGTGGGTTGATACTGTCCATAAGGTGCTTTTTGTGGAGGAGATACCACTTGACGAATGTGAAAGATCTCGGGTGATGGGGGAAGTGAAAAAGTGGAGGACGTACATATATATCCGTCAGTCTGTGTTCTCAAGTTAATTAATTCAAGCGCGCGCGCGCGTTCTTACTGTATTTATGTTGTCAAAATAGATCTAGGTATTAAGTAAAAGTTTTTAGGAAATATATACATATGAAAATACCTTTTGAAATAATGTTACACGATTAAAGCAACAAAGCAACAGCAAAAGTCGGGGAAACAATTATTTCTGCTGCTTGCATTTCTATTGATTGATACCAATTTACGAAAATAAAACTAAATGAAGCCGTTCTTAGAATTAAAATTAAAAGTAAATTTTTTAGAAAAGACATATTTATAGTAGGATAGTAATACATATTTTTTCAATATTTTCATATAATTAAATGCTCGTAAATGAGATTCTTAATTTACAATTATCTAGTAGAAGCAAATATTTATGTAAAAAATATATATGTCATCCGTGATAAAATAATGAAAACGCGTCACAAAATACAGTTGCTAACATTTGAAAAAAATTCCTTAAAAATGTATTTTTTTATACAAATGTAAAATATCAATGAAATGACATAGTATCAAGTTCAAAGAAAGTGCGTGTGCTTATGACCACACGATAGAAATGATGACTTCAAATTTTGTAATGTTTTTCAAGGGATTAGGTGAATAAAAAAAAAACGAGGGGATATAAGTATTGTCATATAAAATTATTTATTCATATGTCTGTACTCTTAAAGTAATATTTTTTGCTAAATATACAATCATATTTGTGAATTAATTGTATTTTAAGAAGGAAACAATAGGTTTATGATAGCTGAAATAGGTTATAAATACTTTTATATTCAAAAGTATTTAAATATCTAAAAATAATTCCGTCAAGCGTTGTTCCATATTTCGTCATGCCTTCATTTGGATCATTTGACATAATTAAATTGAATTTTGATTTAAAAAAAATCAATTAAATATTTTGGTTTGTCTTTAGAAAAAAAATTCATTAAAATCCCCAATTAAAATGATAGGTAATTTATTCAGAAGAGCCGATCCTGCTTTGTGAATTTTGTTTGTAATTTAACAATATTCAGTTCTATCCATGAATTAATTTCAGCAAAGGGATAGTAAGACGGGTAGTTGATTGGAAAGGGAGGAATCTAGGTCAAAACCATAAAAAAAGGGATTAATCAGAAGATTTATATCATATAATCTCTAGCTTATCTCTTTTGTCATTGTATGGCAGTTTTCTACAAGTATATCCGATGCTGCTGCAAGGTAAGTCTTCTTAATTATGTTTTGTCTTCTTGTATTTGAATTATTTAAAATAACTTTTCCTTAATGCCTTTACACTTAATTTTGTTATTTTAAATTTTTAATTTTTAATTTTCTTTTTAGACTAAAAAAAAATGGTACATTACAATTTATTTTTTCATTATGCTTATTATTTCATAATTTCATAATAATATTAGTGCTTTCTTTTTTATTATTTAATGTGTGGAAAAAACTAACATTTGGTGCAAAACGCTTAAAAAAATGGAGAGTGGAACAACAACAACAAAAATCGTTTTTACCTTATCTTTTTGACACTCATTTGATCTTCAAAGGCCCATATTTGGAGCCCCGTAACTTTGTAACTTCTAAGCAAGATTTCGAAAAAGATGAAGTTTAAGCTAATTTTTTAAGATGCGAGATCAGATTTCTTACAGGTGTGATGATAAATGTTATTTAAAGGTAAATTAACAATGTTGATGAATCATTTCATAAAACCCTTGAATTATTTTGGTTACACAATGATACTAATGACATCGACTGTGATGACAACTCTTAGAAAACTGTAATTGTAAGGTAAAGAAATTAAGATTGTTTTTCAATTTTTTTTGTGTGGCCACAGTAGCTCAAGATTCATTCACAAATTCGTGGCCGGCAATGTCCCCGTCCAGTAGGGCGTTCGATTCCTGGTACCATACAAGATCAGCTGCATACAGGTACTAATACAGGCTCAAAGTTTTCTCGTGGTGGAGTGTAGAAGTTTGGAGAGTGATATACCCTCTTGTGGTTTCTTGGCCTTGGTTTAAAGTACTAAGGTTCGTTGCTAACAACCCTCGTGTTGCTTCTTAATACGAAGGTCACAAACTATGAAGAGGTCGTGGTAGACTAGTGATCAAGTTATTAGACTTGTGGCCAGCGTGTCATGAGTTCGAGCCTTGTACCACTGAAAACCCGCCGTGTAGGGGGGCAATGGACGTTAAATCTGTCGATGTTCAAGCGTCCTCCCGTTGGAGTGGTGTAAAAGTTAGGAAAGAGGTGCCAGCTCAGAGGCTGTCCTTTCAGAGACGTCTTAATAATTCTTGACGCCCTGGGCTCCTACTTAAAAGTAGGCCCTCAGCCCCTATTCAAATGTAGGCCTCCCTGTGACTCTTAAAAGTAGACAGTACATAACGTACGTTGTCAAATACTCGTACAAACAATAACCCGAAACAAATAGATGCGCATGACTTTTAATCACACAAACTAGCTCGATCGACTGCCGCCTTTTGACTGAATGAGTAATGATAATGTATGATGGTAGGCCTAGGCCATGGACGACGTTTATCACACGTAGCCAGTTAACACATCATCCAAAATTCCCAGTTTTTTTGGAAAATACAACCGGAAATAACATTTGACCTTTGAAATTATTCAAATCCTGATCTTATTAAGGTTGAGTCGAGAGCGACTTGAGGCACTGATCCCGGGCCCAGTTGGCCCATGCCTTAAAACGTCCCTGCGTCCTCGTCACTTGACCATGGTTCGAAATGACGAGTTCCTTCGCTAATAGCCCTCGAGTAGCTGAATAGTGCGACGTTAATATTCATTCATTCACTGACTTTGCCCCAGAAAAAATTGCAATTCATTCCATTAGGGACCCATTTCAAGAATAAAATAAAACTATTACAGCGAATGATTGTGATAACAAAAACAAAATTTCTTTTAATACAAATAATTTGTTACGAATCATTGAGTTAATGCTAATGTTGTATTATCTCATTTACTTCCAGATGCAGAAGAACTCAAGATGTAACAATTTGTTTTAAAGTAACTTTGTAGCATGTGATTCGTGCATTTTCGACTTGGAATCACTTAAACTCTTCCCAAACTTATTCCGTATTCCAGTCACAAATCCATTAATACAGTCTCAGGGGCTGAGAGCTGAACCTTTGTGTAACAATAAGAATCGGTTCATAATCGATCTTCAAATCGTCATGTTTAAATTTTTTAAAGAATTAGGAATAGGAATAAATTATTTTTCTTTTTTTCTCTTGTTTTTTGTCAGTTATTTATTTTTTATTTCACTTTGTACATAAAAGCGAACTTACTGAAACGTCGAAAAAGGGAGTAAGTCTTTTTTTTTTCACCCCGTCCTCAATTGAACCATTTTTTGGGAAGGAAAAGATAAATCAGATAGTTTTAAGGGCGCAGCGGTGACTTCAAAAGAAATTATTCAAAAATCGATAAAAGAATAAGTACAGGGGGAAGAAACAAAATAATATTTGGATTAAAGCTGTAAAATTTAATAATGATAAATGTATCGATTCTTTGCAAAAAATGGGTTCTGCGTTTCGAAATTGAGCAATATCTCTTAAATATAAATAATTCCTGTTTGTTCTTGCTCGTATTTGTCCCGTTACGATATAAGTAAATTAAAAGAAGATAATCGTTCTATATTGTGCATTTACCCTAAATTTATTCATTAATAACTATGCCTGCAGTAACAGACAAGTCGTGATCAATTTAATTTTTTTAAAAAGAACTGAGGCTATTTCATAATGAAGAAAACTTTATGAATATGATGCAATCGTAAGCATCTTTTTTTACACAACACATATTATTTGTATTAAATATTTAATTCATGAAGTTTATTTTTTTGACCTTGTTTTTTCTTTCCGGTAGTATAATTGATTAAAAACCCTGCTATGTCCATTGACAAAGAGACAAAGGACATACAAAATCTGAAATAATCAAAAAAGTAATAGAACATGATAATATTGAACACCGTTTGAGCAGAGGTTAGAACGAAGGAAATGACGACTATATCAGGCGTATGTAACTTTAAATCTCGATTTGAATTTTTTTTATCACAGTAAGCAGTTGAGATAAATAGCAACTTCTTGACAATGTCATTATTAATTATTTATTAATATAGTTTTTTTTATGTTTTTATAAATTAATTATTTTCATTCGATTCTATAACTGTCCCGTGTAAGATTCAGCGTGAACTATGCTTGCAATAACTATAACGCGTGATTTAAGTTTTAAAATAAATATGTGTATACAACATGAGTCAAGATTAATTAAAAATTAAAAATATTCCTGTGTTATCAAAATATCGTTTACAACCATTAAATATCTTGTTCCATTTAAATTAACACGGTATAATAATAGCTCGACATTTTGGGTCACAATTGACAATTATTCCTTTGCCAAGTATAAAATTGGTGTCAAAATGCAGTAAGATGTCTGTTCCTTTGACTGTGTTATTACGTTTATGTTACGTCTCACTTCAGATAAATTATGCAAAAATTTCTTAAATGTTTTTTATTTATATATTAAATTATTCCTATAATAAATGTCTTTTAAACCTATTTTCATTCGAGATTCTTTGTTAGTGTCATGAAATAAGACAATTTTTAAGATTTCAAATTCCTCTTTTTAATACGTTTTTTTATAATTTATTTTACTTAAACAATCATTAAAATTTCTATATCTTTATAAATCCCCTCTAAAACAATTGTTTGTCACCGAAACTGGGAATGAGATCAGGAAATGAAAATAAAATTATTACCCCTCTCTAATATGCGTCTCAATTTCCCAGCTTTTTCCAAAGGTTAATCTTTAAATTTTGGATATAAAGTTCTTAAGCTGTGCGAACGACTTTTAAAGAATAAGGTATGTCTTTCACATTTTCGATTTAAGCGAATTGTTTTAAACTATTAATCTGTATTAACTAGACTTATCGGTTAAATAGCTCTCGGAAAGGAATGCTGAGAAAGATATATCTGTCTCAAATTGTTGTTTTTGAGAGTTTTTATTTCAGATCTTGTTTGTGAAGCCGAAATTAAGAGAATTATTTCAAATTTCTAGTTCCCATCTTTTTCCTTCAATGATATATTCATTTCCTTGTGCTATAAATCAGTCTTAATATTCTTTCCGCATTTTTTCAATTGCCTTCATGCAATTGAGAGATGATTCCAAATGTAGAATTCTTGAACATCGCAGATAAGATGTTACACCGGCAGATTTGAATTCATATGTAGGTACCAAACTTTTTCAAGTGTGACGGTGGGTCTTTGGAGAAATTGATTTGTTTTGGAATGAGCAGGTTTTTTTGCGTTTCTGAGAACGAAAATAGAGAATTTTTTCCCCAAATTATTCATTACCTAGCTCTTATGCGTAAGACTGCGATTTTGTATATTTTTGAAGCATGTTTTTTCGCGGAAATGGCCAATTATACAAGACATTGAATTTCATCTAATTTGCATGGCTACGAGTAATAAACTTTGTTCTAAGATATCGAGGAAATAAACAAAGATTAAGGTTAGGTGGATAGTAAAATCGTGAGACGGGAAATATGACACAAATAAGCTCCTATTTTGTTGACTATATATTATCCTTTATTTTGTGGCATCGCTACATTTAATATTCTTATCTGATGGTATTTTACAAAGTAGCAAAATCCTTGTTGAAAGATTAATAAACGGGTAAAAAAACGGATTTAGTTTGCAGAAATAAACTATTACTCAGTTTTAAATATTTTCATATCTCAGTATTATTGCTATTAATATTGATAACACACTCATAAAAAAAAATTCAAAATTATGGAAAAAAATTCGATTAAACTACTATAAACAGTTATTTATCGTTGACAAAAATGTTTTCTATTGATCAATTTCCCAATCACACGTAAAATTTTAAAATATTTTCGTTGGTTATGTGATTAGTTTCCTTTTTCTGAAAAAAGGAAAGGTTTTTTTTCAAATTCTGCTTTGCCTGTTAATTTTGCTCAAAAGGCTCAATATTTTAAAGAGAAATAGCTTATTATAGAATTAATCAAATAAAACTTGGGGGTTTTATTATTTTCATTTTTTTAAAAAAACATTCAAAACTAAAAGTGTTTTGATTACTTTTTTTCCTAAAAATATTTGCTCTTCAATGTTTAAACTAATTTTTTCTGTGTGTTAATACATTAATTCAAAATCCGTGCATGATTTTTTTAATGTTGAAATATGAGCAAACATTTTATAAAATCATAACTTTAAATTCTAAGTCACAAAGGAGCTTTAGATAAAAGAAACAGGAAAAAATTCAAACAATTAAAAGATTTTGAAATATTCTAAATATAAGATTTATGAATAATATATTTTAAAGTTTCATCGAATTTCATGGAGGTTTCCTCCCCACCATTGTAGCAATTTCAGCCTTTTGACACTTGTGTTCCCTTTATAATTCAGCATCCATTTACTACCAAAAAAAAACAACTTTAATTTAAAAATATTTTTACCATGAATGAAATTTTGACTAAACATTAATTATATACGTTAAAAAGTTTGGCGAATTTTTATCAAACTGTTTGAATATTTGTTCCTTTTTTGAAGACTAACTTTATGAAATTTGTAAAAATTAACTGTGCTAAAATAATGTTTTTCCTATAAAATATTTGCTTTTTTTTAAAAAAATAGTATTTGAATCTTTTTATTAAATGAAATAAAAATTATACATAAATGTTCATGAGCTTGACAAAGATTGTAATTATCTTTTAACGATGTGATTTGAATCAGACAAAATGTATGTACAATCTGTAGTAAATTCGCTAAGGAAAAAGTATCAATTATGTATAAGGTATTTTACGTTTTATGTAAAGGAGCTCAATACACAAAAATAACACACATTTGTTTAGTATAGAGCAGGGGTCTTTTCAAACCTTTTAGACTCATAAAACCCTTAGAACTATTAAGTATTTTCGATGAACACCATTCCACACACACTTAGAACACAATATATTTTAAAATACCACTTAAAGTAAATCAACATATTATGGGTACTTGACGTCAAGACATTTGATGGAATTTTAATATAATTTACTCCCATTAATAATATTATTTTGTGATTCCCTTGCTCGTGCGTTATATTTAGTAACTGGGATATCCGTTTGCATTTTTTTTACACAAAATTTCAAAGTCTAGGTCTGTTGAAATTAACTGCACTTTCTTTTCATATCCTCTGTTTAATTCATTTTTTAAATTGGTTTTAGTAGCCAATTCGTTGAGAAATAATTGTCCTTTAAATAGGTTGTTCTTAATGGAATTAAAATAGGTATAGCTATGTGTGAAATCCTGTGTATTTTGCATGAATTTGCAACATGAAATTTAGGAGTTGTTCTTGGTTAAATTTACATCTGACGAAATGTCGTTAAGTTGTTCCCTCTGCTTCTTTGTGGGTGGTTTTTCTCCACAAATGCAAAAAGGGGCATTTTCCATTAGGAAAACATTTAGTTGTGCAAAATATTGTACTAACGAATATAAAATTATTACGTGGAACCCGAAATTGCAAACAACAGAATATTCACAATCTAGCAGGTAGTGCACAGAAAGAAAATACTTTTAATATTCTTCCATTATATTACAACAAAAGTTTAAGATGGTAAAGATGCATTATACGAATAAATAAAATTTGCAGTTTTAAGGAGTGAAATTAGCTTTAGATACTTATGGTTATATGAACTTCATAGAGAACATAAATCCATTTTTAATACATACTTAAAATTTTCTTTTCGATTTATTATTGTGACTCGTGAAACCTGTGGGTTCCATGGAACACAGTTTGAAGACCACTGGTGTAGAGTATGTCAGTGTTTCTTAAACTGTGGAGCGCTTCCTCCTAGTGTGAGGCACTCCCCATGATAATCCTACGAGGGGGACGCGAGCCTATTGAAAAGTTTGGTGCAATATAATATTTGTTGGTAACTAACATTAAGATTTTGAGTGAGGAGGTCGACATCTGAGAAGACAGCTCACTTTCAAAGCTTCCACACAACTCTAGTTTAAGCTGCAACAGGTTTAACGTTGTAACGTTTCCCGCCTCCCAGCTGTGAATCGGCACTGCTGTGGATTACCACACATGCACTTTCACCTACACTTTAAAATTATTGCGGGGTCCCATCTTGGATCGCCCCCGCAGGCTTTGACATCTCGAGGGACCCTTTTCCCGCCGACTTGCAGGATGTAACTTGAAGCTAAAGAGGCCGGCCGCTGATCCCCGAAGAGAGAGAGGAAGAACCAGAGATGCCTTGAACCTTCGAAGTGAGTGGACGCTGAAAGGGAACTCCCCTCTCACAAACCGCATCATTTATACTCTAATAATCTTTTAATATGTTTAATAACTTCAATGTATAATCTGTAAATAATAGCTGCGACGTAAATAAGCTACATGTCTAAATTAATCAATATCACTCTACCGTTCTTTATCTCAAACGTCACAACGAGTATCAGCCTCTCAACAAGGTAGATCTTCAGTGGAACCAGAAAACGAACTCACAACTTTCCTGCTACGAGTTCATGATTATTCATGCTATTATGGCTTATGGAATGGTGTGGGAGTCTGGAGAGTGAGATGCCAGCTCATATACCGGTACTTCTCGTCACTTCAGAATCACAAGGTCTGTCGTGAAATAACCTCGTGAGGCTTTGTAGTGCAAAGTTAATAAGTAATCAATAATTTACAATAGCCTCTTCAAATATAATTGACAAAAAATTTTCTCGCATTTTACCTAGAAGTCGAGAAACAGAGCTCTAAAGCTACTTTAAACATATAGTTTAAATTTATTCTATATAACAAAGGGAATCTTACATATTGCGAAGTTAAACCCAAGACGACAAATTCCCTCAGCAAAAGTAATTGAGACAACAAACTTCTTATTTTAAAATTATTGCGTCCATCGAGATGAAATTTGCATGCACCTGAAAAGATAATTACATCGCCAAACTAAAAAAAAATATTCGGAAGTCGCATAAGGGTATAATTAGTTACAACAAAAACATCCTTTCCAAACTGCACATAATAACAAAACCCAAAAGAGACAACTAAATAACGGGTTTCTCTATTCCTACAGGAGTAAAAAAAGACAGGCGACTATTAACAAAAGCTCTCCCTGCACCAAATGGTCTGGTTCAGTGTAACAAATATTGGAATGAAAGAAGCCTACTTCCTCCTTTAATGACCAAATCTGAGTCGTCATGACAACTAAATTGAAAGCTGCCACCCATTTTGATTGGTCAATGAAAAGAGATGGCTAATTGTTCATTGGATGCTTTAAAATAAAAGTATTTTTGTGAAAGGCCAGCTTAACTTTTGAAACAAAAGTTTCTTAGTTACATTTCATTGTAATGTTTCCATTGTAATGCACAGAAATCTCTACGCCTTTGTCTACTTTCGTGACTAAAGTCAATTAGTATGGTTTAGTTTCACTGGCCTAATGTGTGGTCTGCAATTGAAGGGGCTTGTGGTTTAACTAATTCTAGATGGATTGTAAGGTAGTTATTAGCTTAGGCATGTGATAATCAAAATATTTCTTCTCCGTTTCCAGTTTATTGTTTCAAAAGATTTCGTAATTTTTGTTTGTATGTTGTAGTTGTGTCTGTTATTATTGATCTAAAACTTTCTCGTGTTTCAACAACTAAATTTTGTTTTTATTTCAAGATTCCCAACTACCGTCCATTTTGAATTCGGGAGCATAATGTTAATCCTAGGCAATGTCTTTCATCATTAAATCTAATTGATTTGATGGGAACCGATCAATTTTAATTTATAATTTATCGATTTGAATGCAATAAAATACACATAAAAAGGTAAAAAATAAGAAAGGTTTCTGTGGAATTAAAATTTTTTTTTCTGCGTTTGAAAATGTGGCAGTAATTTATTGCATTCAAATCAATTGAAGGACGAAAAGTAGAAGTTACATAGGAATAACCTCATGTTCACGAATTTAAAATGGCCTGCTGTGACGGAAGTCTTACAATAAACTCTCCACCATCTTGGCCATGGTGTGGGAGTTATTTAATTATGGAACAAAATAACGAGGTCCGCGTCATCAACCACTCTAGTGTACTTTTGAAATATGTCGTTAATGAGCAATTAATCAACTATTCACTATCTTCAGTTTTTGAAATTCTTGCCAATTCTCTACGGTTTTTTTATTACTTTTAACAATGTTTACTTGATTGCATTCAAGACTTTCAGGAAGAGAGTAAAACTTACCGAAAAATTGATGTTTTTTCAATACATAAAATAACAGATTATATTTATGTATGTTTTAATGAAGTATTTTTAAATTTAATATAAAAAATGCGAAGTGTAATTAGCATTGATAAGCCTGATTTGTGAGGGAAGTACTTAAATAAAATTGTATCTTTAGCATCCATAAATGTTTTACAATAAATGAATGATAATGTAGTCCCCATAATTTGTCTTGTCATTTTAATCTTGCTTCTATGGGATTACGTTAACCGTTACAGTACCATAAGGTTTCTAAGAGTAAATATCAGTACGTAATTGTTTATTTTGGTTTGTTTAGATGTAAAATAAATAAATCACAAGAAAAATATTTAAGAATGTGTAAATTTTTCGAATCACACACAATGTGTCGATTCAATTGGGATCCATGTATAGTTTTATCAAGCGTTTGTTTTCGTTTGTTCAAATGTTTTGACGTTTGTCAAATATACTGCGAGAAAAACACAGCAATATATAATTACACAAAAAGAAATGAAACGTTAAAGAATGTTTTGTCCTAAGCGACAATGTGTTCTTTTTTTCTAAGTATTCCCGCTTACGCAATTGCGTTCAGGATGCGTTCTATTTTTATATTCTGTGTAAAAAAGGCGGATAAGGTTGAAATTAAATACGACCATCACCCATTTTAAAATTTGAGAAATATTTCCCTAAGTCGGAAAAGGTTAATAAGCAATCAATCATTAGTCATTTCTTCTGTATTATCATAGCAACAGAACAGGAAAGATTGAAAGCAATCACGTGACCTGAGATGTCAAAAAATGAGTGACGATTTTCAGAAGAAACTAACCTAGTTTTAAAAGTTTTTATACATTTTCTGTTCATTAAATTTTGAAACTTTTTGAAATGAATGCTGCGTAATAGAATATCAACAAAAATATAACACTCTAAATAGCACGACCTATAAATTTTATATCATTCTTCTGAGAACATAAAAACAAAACTTTCTAACCACAAACATAACATTATAAAAGAAAAAAAATTGCTGCATTAAAACAGGTGCCCATTTCATCGCGCTAGTCTGTGAAGAAACATGTTCTATGTTAACACGTTTCAATCTAAGTGCTGTCTAATGTTATAAGTAATTATTTGGTGTCACCAGTAGCATTCGGTGCGCTTTCGAAGCACAGCACTATTATTAAGTTAATATAAAACTCGAAGGCTCCAGAGAAAAACGTGATTCAAAAACTGTACATAAATTTACACGAACAATCACGCAAACTTGCGGAACGGCGGATAAAATTAATTGTTTCAACCTTTTGTCTTTTTACTTCTTCGCATGCGCGCTTTAATTAATCGAAACTGATAAATTATTATGTGAGTGAGTAATAGTGTAATTGATAATTCATATTTGTTCGTAGACGAGAAGCTGTAATGTGAGCAACAAACATACACGGGCCACGTAATTTGCATGCAATATGAATAAGAAAAAATAATGTTTTGAAAATACTTAATAAAATACTTGGGAGAAAAATTAAAGATGCAACAAAGTCACTTATTAATTTTTTAACGACCTCGGTTTCTCATGCCATTAATTTTGTTAATATTCCTTAATTTAATTATATGTCAATTCTCTTGTTATTTATTAATTCTATGCAACGTATACTTATTAGATGACTTATCCATTTAACTTCACTTTAAGATAATTCTTGTTTTATTACTTAAAAAAAATTGCTAAACCAGACTAGAAACAGATTTAATTTATCTTAATTTATTTATGAGGTAAAGCTTATTTTCTTCACATTTGTTTTTATTGTATAAATTAGTTTGAGAAAGGTCTTGTGTGACATGTTCACGCACATATATGCTATTTAAATTATTTAGGCATTCATGTGCTTAGAGATATTAACACTAGGTTTGTGAACATTTTTGGATACCTATCTAACTTCCGGGAAATTTGACAGGAACAGGGGGGAAAAACATGTATTTCTTTAAAAAAAGAAAAAAAAACTTAATTTAACTTAAAAAGAACCACAATCTTAACAATCAATAGAAAATTTGGATTTATAGTTGTTGTATTACGCCACTAATTGTGTGTGTGTGTCGGCATAAATTGAAACAAAATAATAGTAATAGGTTTTGCAATTTTTTTGCTTATGAAGTCCGTATGCGTCATAATTACTGGTCCCGCAACCTAGTGTCCAGAGTGGAGTGGTCCTTGTCGTGAACTCGTGGCTACGTTATTTCTTTAAAGTCATGTGTTCGAGTCTTCGTATCACTAAAGAACCGCCGTGTAAAAAGGTATGACGACCGTTAAATCTGTGGACGTAATAATTGTTCTATGGGAGTGAAGAAGAAAAACTCTCGATCCCCCTTCTCCACGATTAATAAAAATGTTTAATGAGTCGTAATGGTGCGGATCGCTTTGGTAAGACTAAGAATTTTGGATATAGTTCTCAAAAGTTTCGGAAATATGCCCATGAAAATAAGAATCTAAGAATTGTGTAATATTAGTAAAGCCCCAGTGGATTGAATTTGTAAATAAAAAATACACATTTTTATGTTTAAAATTCAAAGTTTTCTTGAAGAGGATGGGGAGAGGGGGGGGGGGGGGAGAAATTCTCGAATAGGTATCGTAGTGACTTTACGGTATTTCTTATAGGGTATTTATTATATTTTTAATGAAAGAGGCACATAATTTTCTTTATCAATAAAAGCAAAAGCTGACTAACTTATCACTTTGGATAATGTAATGATACAGCAGAATGAATTTAAACATGTGCAAGAGAAGAGCATTTTATTATTGAGAATTCCAAGCATTTTGTACATGTGTAAGATCAGTTATAGCTGTCTCTTGTATCGCTGTTGTTGAATCGAGGGCTTGATTCACAGTTTCACAAAAAGGATATTTTTCATGGATCATCATTTAATCATGGATTTTTTTCCATGTAGAGGGGCTGATGCACAAGAAATCTGTCAAGTCCCGAAGTTCTCACCTTAGCGGGGCTTAGAGAGAAGGGTGCCAACTCGGGTGTCGTCTTCATTACTTGATCACGGTTCAGTATTACGAGGTCCTTGCCAATAAAGAAGGCTCTTCAAATTCCATTGCTTCGAAAAGCTACGTCAATGAACAATTAACCTCAAACTCTGACATTGAAATCTCCAACAGTATTATTTCTGTTTGAAATATATATATATATATATATATATATATATATATATCAATGCATGTTGTGAATATAAAACTTGAGGAGAGGGAGGGAATGATAGATTTTCCACATGGCATAACGTTATTAAACTGTTCACGTTTGATCAAAATAACGTATATATATATTTATGTTTGTCTGAAATTAGAAGATTTTCATGAAAATATTATATAGTGCCGAAGTAGTTCTATTCAAACAGTGTACTCAAGTCATATTTGTATTCAAATACAGCTCTTTATATTTGCGGTGGCCAAGATAGTATATTGGTTAAGGCAACGGATTTGTGTGTGTCATGAGTCATGACTTGTCATGAGTTGGAGCCTAGTACCGCAGAAGACACACGGTGCAGAAGGGTTCGATGCACGTTAAATCTGTCCAGGGTAAAACATCCTCACTTTGGTATGATGTGGAAGTTAGAAGCGGGGGTGTCACACACATACAGCTCAGGTGTCATCCTCATCACTTGACCATGGTTCTAAATTACGAGGTCCGTCGCCAAAAGCCCTCGTGTAGCTGAACAGTGCCACGTTATTATTCACTCACTCACTCACCCGTCTCCAAGAGGCTTCGAGTAGCTGGATAGTGAGGCGTTAATATTCACTCACTCACTCTGTAAATTTGGGGCAATATCGACAAATTTTCTTATATATTGGATATGAATTATTCGTAAAACTATAAAAGAGGAGAAAAAAATAAACTTCCAAAGCCGATAGGTAAAAGATTGGAATGCATAGATTTGAGAATAAATATCGGGAGATAATTAGACATAATTAATGGTTACCCTTATACTAATTAAATTGGAGGCTATGAGCTCTCTTGATTGCACAATATGCAAATGATCTAGCTAAAAAAAATTTTCTTTATTTTTAAATCATTTATCTACCTAAAATAAAACTAATATTTTGATTTAATAAAAAGTTTTAAGAATTAATAACAGACTCGAAAGTTTTGAAATAATCGCAAAAGATTTTATTAATACAACAAAAATATTAAATGAGGAATATGGGCAAAATTATTGATTATTATTCCCTATCCTGCATGAGTTGTTCACAAAATGGAAGAAATTAATCAGGTTTGTCTAGGTGGTCACATACAATTGTTATTTAGTTCTGTAAAATATTACTTTTTATTTGATTTTTCCTTCATACATTTTGATATTAACAAAAATTTCGTAAAGCTGCTCAAGGGGTTTGTGCTCTTTAAAATATGTCTTGATTAATCAGTAGTGGCACACACAACGGGGGGTGTCCTAGGGGTCCGGACACCCCCCCCCTCCAAAGTCCTTGATTTCTTTTTCCGATTGATTATAATTCTGAGTATGTAGTACGTAAAATTTAATTATTTGTTATTAATAATTAATTTTATTAATTAATACTAATTATTTATTTCATAATTAGTTTTTTACTGCCCTTTTGATCCTGAAAATTGACAAAATCAAAAGGAACATGATACAAGATTGATGGACTTTCGACCCTGGACCCCCCTTGAAAAACTCCTGTGTGCGCTACTGCTAATCAGAATAGATAAATGTTTCGGTATTGATATTATACTAAATTTGCATGTTTTACAAAATTCATTTCTGTCTCAATCTATTAATATTTTTCTGGCATAAAATTCATTCTATGCTTCCTCTTCCCTTGTCATAGCCAGTGGTAACCTAGAGTTTATGGTCACGAGCTCGTGGCCAGTGTGTCAGGAATTCGAACCCTAGTTCCACTGAAGACCCACCGTATGGATGCACGGTGATGCAGATTGAAGGCCTTTGTTCTATAAGATTAACAATATGTTCAGACTTTAGTTTCCGAATTCAAAATGGCTGAGCTTTAATAACTTCATCTGTGTTCATTTCCACAGTCATCTTACACTATATTCGCGCAATAATCAATTGCTGTACAATAGATATTTATGAACCTTCTATGATGCACAATGAAAAATTAATTTATTAATCGGCCAGACAAAATCACAATAAGGGTTCCGTGACTTCCAATTGTTATGATACCATCTCTTCCATTAATTACTGCGCGAATTGTTTTCAGGAGGAAGCAGGAAAAATTCTAATGAACAATATTAAGCTTAATGAAGCTCTGATTAATGAAAAGTGCTGAAAGCTGATTCGACCTTTGACACGGATATGGAGAAAATTGAAAGACGTTTTTCTAACGAAATCATTGTTCTTCATACCTCTCTGGTTTTACTTTTCTTGGCGCATTGATCAGGATTGACCTTTATTAGCCTAATAACATGGAGAATGAAGAGACGATTGAATGGTGGAAGATGTTAATTTTGTTTCTTTAATCTCTAAGGATGGTTTCGGGGCAATTAATCAATAATTTATTGGAAGGATTGTGAATCTGCAAGCAACATTCTAAAAGAACAAAATTGAGATATTGCAAAAATAAGCTGAATAATTAAAACTTATGCAACCTGTTTCCATGCTTTTAATGCAGGGGTTGTTTTTAAAAAGAAGTGATTTGTTAGCTTCTAAATAAAAATTAGGATAAATATTTAATTTGCATTAAAAACGTTTTAATTAATGTTCATACTTTTGACTCTACTTAAGATGACTACTTTCGGAATCACGATTTCGAAAAGGCGTATATAAATTAACTCATGTTACGCCTCGTACATTTAGAGCATCTTGATCTGGGTGCCAAGATTTTATTTTAAAGGCAGCACTTTACAAAATATGAAGTTACTGATAGAATGCTGTAATGGTATTTGTGGTAATTTTTTTGAAAAACAAACACTGTAATATAATTCGTTGCCACTTACGAGTTATCTCGTGGTGGGCCCCCCCCCCTCCACCAATAAAAATACATACAAAGATACATGCACAAAGATATACATAAACAAAGATTTTCTTTTCATTTTGTTTGATTTTACAAGATCGTCACCTAATTTCATCAGATTTTTATACAGACATGTAATGTGGTTCTCGCTGGGAAAAACCTATAGGGGAGATGGTGGTTATAAAGAGTTGTAAAGTAACAAAAATTGATTGGTAAGTAATAGGTGACTTCAGGAAAACCATCCATGGGCACAACAAGTAATATACAAAAAAAATTTTTTTAGTCAATTCCTACTTAAATCAACAAAGAAATTTTTTATTTTAATTATTTATATTAGATAATTAATATAAATATGTATACACATAAGACAGAATCACCACATTAAGTGGTAATTAATTTTTATTCATTATCATTAAAGTATTGTATCGTCCTCCAAAACAATCGTGTCTATAAAACTTCGGTTCAACTGAATGCTTTAAAACGTGAGAAAAAAAATTTTTTAAAATTTTGACCCAAGTCGCTAAAAAGGAAACCAACGTGGCTGTATCTGTAATTCTTTAAATAATTAGTTCCAGTCAATTAATTTTAATGAATTATAATTAAGTTATCGTATTGTCATACAAAACAATAGTGTATAGAAAATTTCAACTCAAATGAGAGCTTTAAAATGTGAGAAAAAAAATCTTTACAAGTTTTGACACTATTCAAGTTTTGACACAAAAAGGTTGCTAAATCACCAAAAATGATGCCAAAGTTGGGCTGTACTTGTAATTCTTTGAATAATTAGTTTTAATCAATTAATTTTTATTAAATTACTGTATTGTCATTCAAAATAATCGTGTATATAAAATTTCAGCTCAATTGAGGGCTTTAAAACGTAATTTATTAACGGTTGAAAATTTGATCAAGATAAATAAATAGAGAATGTAAGCTAATAGTAGGAATTCGAAAAAAAAAAAAGAAGCATTCTACCCAACTACTTCGAAATTTTCATGCAGAATGCGCTTACGTTCTATAGCAAAAGAAATTGAAGGCATAAAAAGATGAAGATGCGTCAATCTAGGGAATCACAGTTATTATGCATTCATTCGGTGGTGACGGCAGCAATGCAGGAGAAGGCAGCAACTGTAAAATAAATACAACTGATTTTCATTACTTAGAGCATCTTCCTCCCACAGAAAAAAAATATGCCTACAAAAATATGTCTAATGTGTACAAAGCGGGAAAAAAGGTAAGGAGACTAGGTATTTTTGTCCAGTGTGTCCCAACAACCTAGCACTTAACGTTGATCCTTGTTTTAAAGCTCATCATACACAACAACAACAATATTTTTTTTTAATTCTGGGAATACATTCATACATATATAATGATTATGTTATAATCTAATCTGTAAGTTATAATTTTGACAATAAAAATGGATAACTTGTATGTTTTTTGCACTTATAAATTTTTCCTTCATCCTTTCTAAGAATTCCTAACTTGAATGGAGATATGTAATCAATCTATTATGTATATCTCGTATTATGTATATCTCGTAGCCGGAAGTCAGTATGTTAATAAATTTTGGTATTTTGTGTGGGTTGAATTAGAATATACATAAGAAATTGTTTTAAGGATATTATTACAAGAAAAAAAATTATTTAAATGGAATTCTTGCAAAAAATGAAGAAAAAACTACATATTTTCAAACACTTTTTTATGAAAAGTGCTTTTATAATAATAATATTTTACCTATATAGAGCTGAGACTACTACTATACTGTGGATGAAAGAAAATGTTGGAAGAATTCTTATTATTTTAAGAGTTATCATACATTGAAATAAAAAGGAATGTTTTTTTAAAAATTCCTCTTCTCTTTTTTGATATAATAAAATATGAATCAATTTCTTTTATAAGTTTTGAATTTCATAAATATTTGTTCAACCCCGGTATAGAATTCCTAGCTCTACATAGTAAAAATAATATTATTATACAAGCATTTTCCATAAAAGGAGAATATTTTGTAATAATATATCTTTTTTCATATTTTGCCAAAAAAATTGGTTTTAAATAATTTTTTCTTGTAATAATATTCTTAAAGTAATTTTATATACACATGTTCTAATTTAAATTACACTAAAACATCAAAAAGATTATTCATTTATACTATTTTTTTTCTTCAAAATCATGGTTTCCAACGTAATCAGTCAACCTAAAGCACTTGTTTATCAGTGAAAAAAAAAATTTTTTTTTTGAATAAAAATTTTTTAAAAAAAAATGTGAAAAGTTTTCACTGAATACAAGCCATTTTTCGCAACCAGCGTATTTCATTATCGTATTAATTTCTTCAGAATATTTCCTAATTTCTGATTTTGAGACAAAACGAATACATGAATAATAATGGCGGGGAAGGGGAGGCGATTCATCCGATTCAATAATCTTTATTTTCCTTGCTGAGTGAGTGAGTGCATATTGTTACGTTGATCGGGGTTCGATGATTTAATGCAAAATATTCACAGAGTACATAACAGTTTCTTAAGAGCGATGATAATTTATTGACGAAAATCCAATCCTTGAATTACAGGAATCAGCAGCAATGTTTATAGAAAAAATCTCAGATTTTCACACCTTCTAAAGCACTCAAACACAATTATCAGTGTTTAAAAATACACGTATGTAAAGGATTATTCACAAGCACAGCCGAGCTAATCGCTAGTCAAAACAATGCTCACTACTCGCTAGTTGAAATCAGATTGACTAGTTGCGGCTTGCACCGCTCTATTTATAAACCCGGTGGAAACATCCAGAAAATTCCGCACGCGTCATAGAGCGGAAAATTAGTAGAGAAATCCACTAATTTCTAGAAGAATCCAGAGGGTCCCAAACTCGCCAAAAGGGTCGCCAATGACGCCAAAATGGTCGCCAGTCTCCAAATTGGCCGCGAACTCGGTTGCCAAAAATGATGCCAATTTGGCTCTGTCGCCAAAATTTCACCAAGTTCTCATTGAATTGTCACTGTAGCGTAAGGAACTGTGAATAGTACAATTTTAAAATAAAATAAATATAACATAGAGTAATATAAATGTATTACACATCCAAATACAAATTATTTACATTTTTACATAAAATTCGTAACAGTATTATCGTCGCACTGTTCAGCTACACGAGGGATTTTGACGACAGACCTCGTCATTTTGAATCATTTTCAAGTGACGCGGACGACACCTGAGCTGGCATCCCCCTCGCATAAGTAACACACCATACCAACGGGAGGACGTTTGAGCTCTCGACAGATTTAACGTGCATCGCTCCTCTACACGGTTTCCTTGCTGAAGGACATGTTCATCTGTCCGAAGTGTCGTGAACTTCGCAGTCAGTGCGATAGCCGTGCCGCCATTGACACGCACTCGTAAACTGTATTGTTTCCGTAGTCACAAGTTCGAGTCCTGGTGCCAGTAAAAACCAGTTTGGAGAGGAGGAGGGGATATCAGCTCAAGTGTGTCCTCGTCATTTGACCAAGGCTTAAGATAACCAGGTTCGTCGCTAATTGCCCTCGTGTTACCTTACAGTGTGACGTTAATATAAATCTCACCCGCTATTACCACCGAGGACTCGCCTGCAGAGGGGCTAGTGGCGTAACGTACAACCCCGCTACCCCCGTGATGCGGGGGTAGGCAGGGTTCTAGGGGGCTCAAAGCCTGACTGCTACCAATTACCTACCCTTTGTAAAATCAAACTTGGGGGCCCAAAACCTGACTTAGCAGGGGGGCCCAAATGTTCTCCGTTACGCCACTGAGAGAGGCTGAAGCATGTTAAATCTGTCAAAGCTCAAAGTCCTCCCGTGGAAAGATGTGGACGTTTGGTAAGGGGTGCCGGCTTAAGTTTCTTCCCCGTCACTTAATGAAGGTTCAAAATTACGAGGTCCGTCACCAGTATTCCTCATGTTGTTTCACAGTGTGTGAAAAATCAAAATTAAATCGTTATGTGAAGTTTGTCGAGGTTCGAGGTCCTCACGTTCATGTTTTAGGAGAGGCTGCAGCTCAGGTGTTAGATACATCCTTAGATCGTGGTTTAAAATGGCGCTATCCATCGCTTATAGCCCTCGTGTTGCTTTAGACGGAGACTTTAATAAACAATCTTTATTTTCTTTGATGTAAGATACATTAATCTTTTCTTGCAATCGTTAGTTTGGGAATCAGTGTTTTGACAGAAAGAGATTCAATTCTCTCTCTCCGTACAAGAATATTTTTAGATTGGGTTAAAGAGGTTTTGGGTGCTTGCTAGGATATCTAAGTTTTTCCACAGTGAGATGTTAGGAAGTTAATTCTATAAAGTATCAGCTGTAAAATGTCGGCTTCGTTATGTATTGGTGATTAGAAGTTTTGAGTCCATTGATTGTGAGTCCCATCAGTGGAAACGCTAATAATAATAATTAGTGTTATTTAAAAACTATTTTAAGTGAGTTTCCCAAGTGAAGTTCTGAGAGTGTAGAGCACTAAATTCCAAACACGTGAGGCTACTCAGCGTTAAAATTATGTACATAAAGATCGGGAAATAAATTACATGTAATAAATGGTTAGCTAAAAACTAATTAATTTGTAGCACGAGCCCTCTTCAAAGCTTATTATGGAAGTGACATAACCAGATAATTTTATCTTCACTTTTTCCCAGAGAGAAAAGAAAATAAAGATTTTCTTTTAGAACATCAAGACGACTTTTGAAGAAAATTTTTGTAAGGACTAAATTGAGAATGAGCAACATCTTTTTCAGAGGAAGCCTTAACGTATAGATTTTAATATATTTTGATTATATTGATTACACTTTTTATGCAGCACGTAGTTCAATAAACTTTTCAATATATTTGAAGTTTTCTTATAAACAAGCTACTAAAGATTTTTTCTGTGCGACGAAGGCTTCATTTGAATAATTTTTTAAAAAAAAACATATTTGTATTTTACTAACCTGTGATATCCATATAATAAATTAATTTCAGAAAAATTCAAAGCTAGTCTATTAAAGCTTTTCTGCGATGAGATTATTTTTTTCAAACAAGAATTTTCTTTTTTTATTCACCTATTTAAAGGCCAATGTTCAGTTGGAATTCTAATGGCCAATTTCTTTCATCCTTTTCTTTTTTTCTTTCGCACATTTCATTTAGGAACATTTAATAATTGGTTTTTAAAAATTAGCATTTTAACTGAAATGGTTAAAAAAAGGAGACAAATATGTCGCAGAAACTTCCATGGTATTTTAATATAGCTTATCATATCAAATTATTGAATTAGTATAATAATGAGAACAAACATGTCAAAACTGAGTTTGTGTGATTTACAATTCTCAACATTTTTATGGTTCAACCAGTAAAATACTAAGGATTTAACTATAAATGTAGTAATAAATATAGCTATTTTAATTTTGATATTTATCTCTTATCTTTATTTATTAATATCAAATTATAATGCTACTGAATGACTAAAATAGTCAAATTACTATCGTTTTTCAATTTTATGGAATTACTTCAAAAATAAACTTAGTTTTCAAAGAGCTTTTTTCTGGCCCACATAACCTTAAAACCATACGTTCCACTACGACTGTGTAGACATGATAAAATTCGTCATGGATCAAAGTCCTCACACTGGTGAGATGTACAAGTTTTGAAAAGCAAGTGATGAGGTTTTCACGATTATGGGTCCGTCACCAATAGCTCTTATGTTGCTTCAGAGTACATCCTAGTCGTCGCCCATCCGGTAGAGTGGTTAGTGACGCTGACTGCTGTGCCGTTGGGTCTGGGTTCGAATCCCGGAGAAGTCATAGATGTTTGGAAATGTACAGTGCCTTCACGCCATGGGTGGTTGATTGATTGAATATTAACGTCGCACTGTTCAGCTACACGAGGGCTTTTGGTGACGGACCACGTTATTCTGAACCATGGTCAAGTGACGTGGACGACACCTGAGCTGTGGCACCCCCTCTCCTAACTAACACACCACACCTAGGTGAGGTGGTTTCAGCTCTCGACAGATTTAACGTGCATCGCTGCCCTACACGGCGGGTCTTTAGTGGTACTGGGCTCGAACTCATGAAAAAGCCAGCCACGATTCGATACCTAGACCACTCGGCTACCGCGGCCACTTCATGGCATGGGAGTACTGTAAATAAATAGCCATCGAGCCGCAAGTCCTCTCCTGAAGTTGGTGGAAGGGGAAAAGAGGTGGGAGGCCCCAGACCAACCACAGGGGACATCCTCAATAAACAATCAATACCACTATCTTCTTAGTGTAATATGATTCATACGAATATTGCGGGATGGTTATACTACAGTGACAACGAAAGAATACGTTGAATAATTAAGAAATTACAAAAAAAAAGCGTATTTTAACATTCTTAAACTCCATTTTTTCAATTTCTACTATTAGTTTACACTCTTACTATATATATATTTATTTATATTTATATATCTCGTGTTCAAATTTTTAATTGTTAATTAAATACTTTTTATCCATCCACTCAAGTTCAAATGCATTGTTTTTAAAACTTGCAGTGGATGACACTTGATGTTAATACAGTTTTTTCAAATGTTAATTCATTAATTAAATTTTGTTAATGAAGATGAGATTGAAATATCTGATAATGGTAATAAGATGAGACGTAAAACAAGAAGCAATTTTTTTTTTTTGCCACTTAATCTTGTGATTCTGTTATTTGTATATGCAGATTTGTATTAATTGTAATTGTATAGTAAAAATTAATTAAAATAAAATTTTTCCTTTTTGATCTCTGTAGGAATTCACTTTAATTTTTTTATTATTTTTTTTTTATTACTTGATTGTGTTGCAAATTTCCTACATAAAATGCAAAATTTTATTTTATTGGTGAAAAATTCATCAAAAATACTCCTTTAAACGTTAAAGAATTAATACATTTAAAGTGAAAACATATTAATTAAACAGTTTTCTATCCGAAAAAATAAATTCAACATATAGTTTGGAGGATGACTATATATCATCAAAACAAATTCTGGTTCGAATGTCTGAAAGAGACTTCTATGTAATAATACATTGTACTTTAAACTTCATTAATATATTAATGATTATCTGAAGGCCTACAAAATGGCCTCAGATGCCTCAAATGCCTCACATGCACCTATTTTCTCCAGAAACCTTCCTAATCAATTCAATTTTTCTAATTGCATGTTAATATCTCTTTCTGAAGTTGGTACCTACCGCTTTTGCATAACACTGCGATTACACAAGTTCGCAATAAGAGTTCATTTTCAATGAAACCAAAGAGTACATCATCAGAAGATCCCCCGAGGAGAAAGATCTCTCTTAGCAGTCGTGGAAAATGGAGGGTTGACCATGCCTTTCCCCTTTCTCTCTACCCCTGTTTTATTCATCGTCTGGAGAATGATTTCTGTAAGATGATGATGATGACCAGCATTCTGTTTTTGTTGCTTATTTGCCCCGCCGTCCTAATCACCGCTGAGTATAATTGACACTCATTTCTTCTCTGGGTTAAATGCAGGACGAATTAATGGAATGGAATTTAATTGTTCTGATTGATGAGATGTTTCCTTTCCTCTGGCATCGCCGATTTGAATGTGCTTAGGAGGATACCTTGAGGCGCCCCGGCCGGGTTAACTCTGCTTCTGTCTAACAAGTTGGGAATGTATTCCCGTGGAATCTGTTTTAAGAAGAGTCGTGACGGAAGATATAATTGTGTGTGGTGCTAATCTGTTGCATCATTTTAGTTCGTTGCGGCTTCCAGTCCTTGTGGAAATTAAAGAAAAACTCTGTTTTGATTTATATGTTTACTTTTTTTAAATCAGGGATTCCTAAAGTGGTCTTTGTCAAACCCCAGGGGGGTCTATGACGACCCCCAAGGTGTTCATGTCAGCAAATAATAATAATAATAATAATTTCGGGTTCGTGAAATGTAAATGGGAGTGTACGATAGTGGCTCCCTTTAAACCAGATAGCGAATTTAATTTAACGGATCTATTTACAAAATGTAATGAGTGAAATTGCAGTTGCGAAGGCGACAGCATAAATTTTATTTAAACAGGGACCTCATTTCAGAGTTTCTAGCCAGAATTAAGTGAAAGGAATTTAATATTGGACGTAGCGAATTTTCCCAGTTAGTCAATTGTCACAAACAATCTGCCAGGAAAAAGACGTTTTAACTTGCGTTCAAAGCTTAAATGTCCATTTTTTAGATTTTGAAACTAAGTATTGTTTGACTATTAAGGAAATGAATTCATATGGTCACATTGAAAAAAAGTCAAATTATCAGAATTGGGCACTAACGAAGATCTAAAAGCAAAGTTTAGAAACTTGCTACTAAAGTCAGCAATTTTGGCTTTAAAGAAAATATACTTGTTATTTATCCTAATTTATGTAATATGTTGAGAAAATTTGAAATTGTGTACTTTTCCAATTGAGAAGGAGTTTCAGTGCGATTGCCAATTTCACCAAAAAAGAAAGAAGAAATGACTGGACACTATTAACCAAGGAGATATTTAGGGTTAAACCTGACAAGACTGATACCAAATGTTGAAAATTTGTTATTGAATCCCCAGGTTCATACCTCCCACTAAAAGCATTTGTTTGTTGCTCAGTTACTTTATGTAACAGTTATTTTACGCATCAATTAAATTTTGATTTGATTAATTAACCAGTGTTTTTTAAGTTTTAAACTCTATTCTCTTCCTTACATAGTCCAGTCATATTAGGGTTTCACTGTGGAATGAGAAATGATAATAAGCTGAAAATTGGTATAGACCTTTATTTTGACACTCTAAATATTGTCTCAAAAGTCTCATAAAACCTCGTGTCCGCGTCTTAAGATATTTAAGGTTAAAGGTCAAAAAATCTGTTTTTTGCAAATATTTCGGTTTCTATGGTTTAATGCTATTTACATTTAATTTAAATATTGTAGAGAATAAAATTTTCTGTGTAACTTTTTTTTGTGAGTGTGTGTGTGTTTGAAACATTTTTTATATATCAAACCCTTTTTGAGATAGGGGGCGTTGAACGCGCAGCACTTAGCTATCTACAGCATAATGCAAGGTCAACTGTTAGTCACATGGTATAACACGCCGTACAAAGTCTATAAACCTTAAAAATGTACATAGTTAAAAACATTTGGCATTTTTTATTAATTATTATATTATATTTAGTAATAGATTTCATTAATCCAGTATATATTTCTTTTATAAGTTTGGATCTACAATGCTCGTGTAGTTCAAAAGTTGTTGACAGATATGCTTAGAGTATTTTTTAATTATATTCTATTATTATGTATACTAATTACGTTTAAAGTAGAAAAAAAGGAAGTAATTTTTAATTATGTTTTTATTTAGAACTATCGTTTTATACTACTATTGCAATTGAAATTCGGATGTGAAGAGATTTTACAAAAATTTTAATAATAAGATGAACATGAATTAATTTTTCTCTTCCTCTTCTTCATTGTCTTCCAGTCACTCGAAAATTTCCAATTTATTCTCATTATTTTCGTCGTCAAGGATATTTGTCTTCAAATCTTGAAGGATTTCGGGATGAAAAGTACAATCTTCATCGAGATCGCTCTCCTATCGTGAAGCATTGAAACAAGCTTGCCCATTATACTAGTCACAAGCTGAAAAACATTGCACCCCGATTTCTTCCATCCGCAGCGTGAGCCACAACCATTTTTGCAATTGCAATATATTGTTTTGAGTAATTCATCTGGAGTAGGCGGTAATATTGTCGTAATCGGTTCCAAGAATTCATTCCGCAGAATCCAACCCCATTCCTGGGATTCTAAATGATTCAATAACCAAGTTTGAACTTGATAATATACACGGCTGATGTTTTGATGAGCAGTCAGAACTTAAATTTTCTAAAGTAAGTAGCTCTATACCAGCTATAAAAAAACATTTAAGTTGATAAATTTGCAACAATTAAATATTAGGTAAGCAGGGGTTCACCTCAAACCAAAAATCCTGGCAATGGGTCAATGAGGCAAAAGAGTTTGAGGACTTCTGCTTTAAATGGTTTTTTATCGGAATAGTTATAACAAAATAAACATGTATCACTGTTGATAGTTTGTAGAAAAATCTCAATAAAATTTGTTTCATTAAAAATTGTATTTATCTCAAAAGCTCTTTTTTTCTTTCTCTCAGTATATCTTTTGGATATTGTAACCTCAAGTTTACTTAATTCCTGGGTAGCAGGAGGGATCACACAGCTTTAGTAAAAAACTACTTTTTATTTACAAAGAGTTATGCCGCATTTACACACGTTCTATCGTATCTGTAAGACATATCTTTTGCAAGTCCATTTGTCATAAAATGGGTACCGTCGCCTGTTGGGCTCGTTCTCACGGGTGGGCAACTGGATAGTAATGTTTACACTCCACCGAGGTAGTCAAGTTAAAGTTCTAGTAGGTCACCTCTCGGGGTCCGGCTGCGGTCTTTTTTCTCTAATCGACACATTTTCCGATCGCTCCTTTTTCCGCTGCCTAGCCGCCTTTCGCATATTTCCACTTCTCGCCTATCCTGGATCTCCAGCTATTTTCTTGTTCACTTGTCTCTCAGAAGTCCAATCCATGGCATGGCTACCCCACAACCTCTATCCCTGGTTTCCCTGTCTCGTTAAACCCCTAGGACAGACCTCTTTCAAGTCCCCCAATAGTTTCTGATTGGTAGATCACGGATCTGTCCACAGTACCCTCTGTCTTGGTTCCAACCACCATTGGTTCTTCAGGGATAAAAGTCTGTCTCGAATGCGATAATCTATGTCGCTGAAACCATGTAGAGGGTCTATAAATCAACCTGTCACTTCGACACTGTGAATACACTGCATGACAATTCTTTTTTCAAAAGGACTGACGCTCCTTTTTTTACAAGTGTATCACAGCCGTATGTGGGGAGGAACGAAAGAATGGACAGCCGTCAAAACAGGCGTGACCCTTCTGAAGATCGTTGCAAAAAAAGGCCATCTGGTGAATCTATTCGCCTCTGGGTGTCAGAGAGGAAAAAACTGTGCAACATCAAACAGTTCAAGAGTTGGCTCAACATCTGTTTCACCTCAGGATATGAAAGAAGAATCTGTAGTTTGCATTAATAGAAAAAAAAAAACCATTTGGTGATTTTGTTTGCCCCTGAGCGTCCGAAAATAAAAAGAGGGGTAACAAACTGTCATCTAACGACAATATAAACCTTTTTCAATGTATTATTGGTCATTGGTGGTCGCGGTCGCAGAGCGGTCATGGTTGGAAATGTTTCCATCAAATCCAACTGGTACTCGCTATACAGACTGATGCATGCTAAATTTGTCGAGGCTCCAAGTCCGTATATTAGCATCCTGTAGGAGCTTAGAAAGAGGGGTGCCAGCTCAAGTGTCATTCTTGTCATCCACCAAGGTTCGAATTACCTCGTCCTCAATATCTCTCGTGTTGCTTCGGAAGGCGACATTAATAGCCCTCAATAATTTATAGGTCATTTCTTCTTAATGAATGATTAAATAATGAAAAAGGAAATGTTACTTTAAAGAAAAGTAAAAATATTTTTTTTCTCTTTTATATTCAAAATGATCAAATAAATATATTTCTCATACTTTACCCAAAGTTATTTGCAGTGGAAAAAGTAAAATAATGTAATGAGGTGGTATACATTTTAATTATAAATTTGTATCTTTTTTATTTTAGCACAATTTTTTTCCCAGGTATCGTTTTTCATGGAAGTCACAATCCTTTTTTTTATTAAATTAGAAAATTAAATACTATTTCAGTTATTATTACTAAATCTCATTTATTTTCTACTATTTATTCAGGCAAATGCTCTAGATATTGTTTTAATACCAATTTTTCCTGCAAGGATATTCTTTCAAACATATTCGTTAGTGAAAATAAATTATACTTTTATTTACAAAATCTTTGCTTCTATAATTATATTCTAGACCCATTTCAAAGGATCGTGAATAAAAAGGTAATTGCTATATTTATGTTACTATACCACTGCCTGATTCTTTTATTTTTTAAGAGTGATTAAGCAATTTACAGTTAACACAATAATCAATCAATGAATAAACAGTATTTAATTTCTTTTATATAAATGCCAAAACAATAATTAAAAACGCATTCCTATAATTAAAACAGTTTTGTGCGTTAATATTTTAATCATTCTTTTATGTGTTGTGCTTCTTATTAGACTGAAGATCAAAATTAAAAGAACCGCGTCGCCTATTATGGACCTCGCGCTAATTTAGAGCACGAAGTTAATAAAAAATAAACCAAATTAATCATCCTTTTTATTCAACTTATTTATTGTTCTGGAAAAGGCATTCAATGTACAAAATTTTTTATAATAAAAATACTCGAATTCAGAATTAAACATCATCCATATTAAAAATTAAATTAAAAAAAATAATTAAGGGGAAATGATCGTAATTTGGAAAAGTGCAATTTTTATATCGAACATCAATACTGATATTCTCATCCAATATTATTATTTAAATAATTATTATTGCAACATATTTCACAAAATTTGCATAAATATTTGAATAAATATAGTACATATATGAACGCCTTTTGAATTTGAAACTTCGCCATTGCATTCATTACCGTTATTATGCTGAACAACAACGAGAGAAAAATTATTAACTTTTTCTTTGAATAATTTCAAGAATAAATTTCATTTTTTTTTGTGTTACAAACAACAAAAAAGACTGAACAACTATTGCATTGGGGCTAAAAGTTTCAGAATTTATTATTGCAAGCAGTTGGAACTTATACATAAATCAGTCGCAAAATATTTTGTAGTAAATTACCTTTAAAAAATTATTTATAACCATAAATCATACTAATTTACTTCAAATCTAACTTAAAGTAAAACAATTAATAGAAATATAACAAAACAGTGGAGGCCACAATTAAATGTGTGACGGATCTATCTCCACGATCCTTCAACTTATCCTCTTGGGAAATCTTTGGGCTATCCAATCGCGTTATTCACAACCAACCCTTCGGAAGAAGAAAATCGTGATATTCAAATTAACTTACTATATATAGTCGAAGTTTTCTAGCTTGAAGAGAGAGGAGATATACTCGAATCAGGTGAGATTGCTACTGAAAGTATCATATTTGAATTACTGTGATTAAGAACTCATTAGGAGGAAGTTTTAAAGTGACGATTGTTCACTGAGATTAAATTGATATTAGATTAAATCGTACGATAGATTAGATCCTTTTTTAAGTAAGGATCAAGTTTGATAGTTTTCTAATCGTCCGTGTGTTTCCGTCGTTGTTCCACTTTCTTGGTTAGCTTTGAGACATTCTCTTACTATTATTAATGGGATTTGTGCCTTTTCATTGTGTGATAAGTAAATAGATTAATTAGATCCTGTCGTGTGTTTCTACCCTACCTCCCACATATCTAGGTGCCCAAGAGAGAGGTGCCAACCTCTCACAAATGCTCAATTTAACATATTAGTAAACATTTAGACCTATAAACTAAGGTTGTAGAGCTAAAAAGTTTTAAAACACCAGTCTTCCCCTATGTTCAAGTATATCTTCTTAAGCTCTTCAACCTTTTGCAGGCCAAGGTCCAGTTGGTCATCTTCCTCCAGTTGACAATGGCCTTCCATCGGTTGATTCTCATTAGTTTGAAGTCCTTTTCAACATCGTCTAACCATCGTGTAGGGGGTCGTCTGGTCCCTTCAATTTTCGAAAAACTTACATTTTTTCGTAGGAAAAGCATCGGCATATCTGTGTAGATGACCCAGTCACCTAATACGTGATGCTTTTATTGTTCTCTCAATGTCAGTCGCATCATATTTGCCAAATTTCCTGTAAATTTCATGATTGTAAAGAATTCTCCACTCATTGTTCTCTTGAATAATTCCAAAGATTTTCCATAAGAATTTTCTTTCAAAAATGAGTAACTGTTCTTCCATTACTTTATTGAGGATTCAACATTCACTTCCATATAGAGCAAAAGACCTGATTAAAGTTTTATATATGCTCAACTTGGTGTTTATAGAAATTAGCTTAGACTTGAATTGGTTTCTGAGGCCCTGAAAACTTTTATTAGCCAAACAAATATTCAACTATATAATTAGGCTATTTATATGTATAAATTAATTTCATGAATTTGAAAAACTTTAAGTGTATTTTATGTGTAACTCTCTCTCTCTCTCTCAGTGTATATATATTTACACGTTTAATATTGTCTCATATTTTTATGAGATTATTATGACATCGTATGAAATCTAAGTGCTTAAACTCTTCTTTTTAGAATATAATAATAATATTTTTCTAATTTTACGTATTTGAAATATTTTAAACGCTTATGAAATTATGTTTTCTCCGTTCGTTTTCTTTTTATTGTTCGATCCACTGAGGTTAAAGTTAATTAAAATAACTGAAAGAATTATTAATTCTATAAAAATTACCTTACTATATTAAAGTAAATAAATATGAAAATTAAGATAATTAATTTAAAAGTAATGATGTCAAAATAAATAACTTTTTTCCCCTTCATAGAAATGGTTTGCAGCTTTTAAATTGTTTTCTTTTGCAGTGTTTCGGATAGGTCTAAAGTTGCTCGACATGTTTTGTACGCATCGATTAAAATATATTAGTTCAAAAAAAGAGAGCAAAGCAGTCCATTAACGAGAAGTCTTTTCACCCACAGCAGTTTCTCCATTTCTACAAAACAACATTAAGATTAATTTTAAGGTCGTCATTTTGGGTCAACGATATTTAATGTTTATGTTTATTTGCAAGAAAAAAAAATTTTAATTTTTTTCCTACATTCGTAAATGCAATGATTAAAATGTCAAACATCGAGCAGTATTTATCACTTTTTCCTCTTTATTAATTGTCAGCAACGATTAATCAATTATAGGTCGAAGACAGTAATGTTTTTGTAATTTTGCCGAATGAGGTAATCAATTACAGTAATTAGTTCATTGGGGTCGTTCAAGAGTTCTTCATAATTTTGTTTGTAAGATATTTCGTAAGTGTTTATTTGGCGACAACGAGTTTATTTATTTGGAATGTGTTTGGGTAGAGAAAGTTAAATACATTTATCACTTTTGATCAGAGCGTATTTAAAAGCTTTTGGTTGATGAATCTGTAGTCAACAAAACATTTTATTTTATTTTATTTTTCCTATGTCATATCTGGGGAAATTAAATAAACAAATAAAATATAAAACTAGAACAAAAATAAATTGATAAAATTACTACTACTTTCTGCAACTGAAAATTAAATTTTAAACATAATTTTGCACGATTACTTCGACTAATTTTGAGTTTAAAAAAACTTCATAATACCCAAAAGACATTTTCAATTTTTTAAATATATATTTTTTCAATTATTTTAAGGTGACTACATTCACAGAACTGTGATATTGAAAAAGCGTATAAATGAATGCTTGTTTGATATTTAGTGTCAATTGAATTAGACATGCATGTAAAATTGCTTGAAATATATTATTGTAAGTAAAATTATTTAAATACAAATTTTTTGACAGAAAATAAAGAATGAATGACACTTTCGAAACATTCTCCTCTTATGAAATCTTCTCCTTTGCTTCTATTCTCATAACATTTTGTCTATAGATAGCTAAGACTTATCTACATAGACTGTGAACTAAATTTTTTTAAAAATTCACAATTTTTTTAGGCGTTATGAACAATTGAAATAATAACGAGTGTTTCTCTTCTGGGATATAGTAAGATATGAATAAATTCTCTTCTAAATCATATTTTTCAAAAAGCTCAGGTTCTATAGATAGGTATTAGCTATAAGTAGGCAAAACATTAGAAGGATATAAGCATTTTTCATAAAAGGAGAATGCTTTAAAAATGTCATTCTTCATTTTTTTTGCCAAAAAATTTGCATTTAAATAATTTTTTCTTGTAATAATATACTTAAAGCAGTTTTATATGTATTATATAATCTAATATATTCTTAAATATTCTAATTGAGCTGGCACTAAATATATCAAAAACTGTTCTTTTATACGTTTTTTTCAAAATCACGTTTCCTAACGTAGTCACCTTAAAGGATTGAATATCACGAAATTAAATCTAACGAACTGCACAGATATCAATTGCGGTTTACACTCACGTGAAAATGTATGAAATATAAAATAGACGTTTCTATGCTTAATGAATAGTCAAACTTGAACTAAAGTATTATTTCTAGAAATGAAAGGATTAATAAAATAATATTAAAGACTCAAATTTATTAATTCACAAGGGTTTATATAAGACATTTAAACAGTGCTTGAGCAATTTTTTTTATTAAATATTTCTAGAAATCTTATATTTTTTTCTTTGCATTATTTTTTTTTAAAATTTTTGATTTTGAAGAAATTATACATTTTTTACCCCTAAAAAGATTAAAATTACCCTGTTACCTTTATTGTACCTTTATTTGTCATTAATTTTTTTTTTTATTTTTTATTTTGAAGAAATTATAAATTTTTTACCCCTAAAAAAGACTATAATTACCATTTTGCCTTTATTGTTTTACAAATTAAGTAGCAAACTGTGTATTTTGCAATAATCATAGTTGAGTTCATTTAAGGAAATACGGTTTCACTCTCTTGATTATTAATGGAAACAATTTATACTATTCTTACGATTTTTTTAAAAATTCGGCATTTTTGGATTTTTAAATTATCTGTAATAAAAACGAAGTGAAATTTAAAATTATGTATTATTTATAGAGGATTTACTCCAGTATATTTTGCTACATTTTTTTAGAAAAAAAATGAACCAAAAAATAAAAAGAATGCTGATAAATTGTGCATTTTTTTTTTTAAACTGTCTTTTGAAATTTATCAAGATTTTTGAATAGTATAATAAATAGTACAGATTAATTTATCAAAATTTTTCTATATTATTTAATGCAATTGAATGGTATTTTTTTTTTAAAAAAAGAAAGGATTATATAAATATTGTCTTAATGAGAAAGAAAAAGAGAAACGATAGGCAACGAACATTAAGTGGTTTACGGATAATTTTTATAATTATGTTTTTAAATGATTAATTATATTACTTAAAATAAGTATACTGTGTGAATTATAACAGAAATTGAGAGGAAAAAATAAGAGGTTTTATTTTCATCTTTCTAATTATTTAACTGGAACAATTAATTGCTAACCATCGCTACTGTGCTTCAAGCAGGGGAGACCGGGGCAAGAAGATAATGTTAACAGTTTTGTTGTTTATTAATTTTTTTAAGGATAAAACAAATTATTTTTACATCAAGTGTTAGAGTAGTCCTTTGTAGTATTAAATACATTACCATTTAAGGCCGGGGGTAGCCTAGTGGTTAGAGCACCGGACTCCGGACCGGAAGGCCTGGATTCGATTCCCGTACCGCCAAATACCTTCCAAGTACACGCGGAGCTCTCATTAAATCAGTGGGTCCGAAAGTCTTATGGGTTGAATCACGAATGCAGGGAACTGAAGAAAATTTCTCTCCAATTCAGTTCCATGCCTAAATTGTGGAGGTGGAGATAGGTGGTGTCGGCATCTATCGTTCCTTCGGGAATTTCTCCGAGCTAAATCGTACTGTCACCTCTATGGTGCTCAAGGCTAAAAGCAAACGACAGGCGTACATCTAGCCCATTGCCACGATGAATTTCGTGCGCTTCGATCTGACTTTGTCAGGCAGGTGGCATGAGCAACAACAACATTACCATTTAATATTTCAAATAAAAAAAAAGGATAATTTTATTTCTTCAGAACCTTAACAAATTGTCATCTTGCCCCAGTACTGGGGCAAGATGATAACACTGAGAAAGTTTGAACAGATTTTATCGTTTGAATATGTTACATTGTTTAACAAATAATAACTGTTTTTACATCCTACAAGTATCAAACTAAGCATAATGCGTTGTAACGTAATGTTGAAGGGTTTAGTTGTGCAGCTAACAATAGTCACAAATAAAAATGCCATTTTCCATATCGGAACATTCCTCATGCCACCATTCTTGGCATTTACAGCACAAGATCCATTCTTTTGTTGGAGGGTCACAATATTCCTCGTCACAAGCAAAACATCTTATAACACCATCCTTTGAAGTTGACTGGACTGTTTGGCCTAGATTTTATAGACAGACCTACAGGGAGTTAGTTTGAATTTTTTTTTACTCTCTTTTTAGCTTCACGAGCTTCTCTTCTCTTTTTTTTTAAAGTTTCCTGTTCTTCCTTCTGCTTTTTCCTTTTTTCTACCATTTCTTTGATGGGTGTCCTTGAGCTTACTTTCTTGCTTTATCTTTTTTCCTCACGTTGTGTTGGTTTTGGCAATGGTTTGACATAAAAAATAACAGGCTTCTTTAGTGCATCGCAATCATCATTTGCCATAAGTTCTGGTTCTTTTGGGGGATTTATATGTTGGTTTTCTACTACCAGGGTCTGAGGATTAGCACTATAATTCTCAGTTTCATCACCAACAACATCATAGTCAGCAGCTTTTCAAGCAGCAAAGTCATGTTCACTAAACACAAGAAGATTATGAGTCTCAATCCCTCATTTTTTAAACCCTTTAACGGGATTTCCAGCTGCAGTTCCTCTGAAGTAAGCTGTGCTCAAACGCTCACCAATATTTTTGTCTATGATAGTTTGTCCTGGATGAGTGACCATAAAGTTGTTAGCAGATAACAAATGTTTTCCTCTTGTCCCCCCCTTTCGAACGACACATTCCCCGATCCGATGCACCCCTTAGCACCAGAAGAGATAGAAGCGCAAGGTCGAGCTGACAAAAACACAGACCAACAAGTGTTAAAGGATTTAATAGAATAGACAACATAGTTAGTTTAATAAATTCCAAAACACGGGGCAAGATGACGAGCTCGTCATTTTGCCCCGGACTGCCTGTTTAAAAATATTCGTTTCCATTTCCGTGAAGGAAGTCTATTAATTGACATTTATTCGGGGTAAAATTAAACTAAGTTACTCATAAATATTAAAGATAAATGATATATCTTTCCTATATCTGTAGCAGAGCTTATTTACACATGCATAAAAGTTATATCGGGGCAGCGGTAAACAATCAAAGCTTCACAACTAACACAAAAATGGCAATTTTAGCTTCTCTATACAATTGTTTAACGAAAGGCCAATAGTAGAGCTAGTAGTGTTCGGTTGATCCTGATACCTAGCGGAAAATTCAAAAATTAAGACATTCGTTATCTTGCCCCGATCTTCCCTACATTTCATTGATAGTTAAATGACAGTGATATGATGAAAAAAATTAATATAATACTTATTACAAGTAGGGAGGAGGGGGAAGTGATTTGTAAATACTATAAATATTAAAATTCAAGAAACACTCATTTGTAAAACCACTGAAATAATGATACACTACAGACAATTTTCATGGGAAAGGCTATAGTTAAAAAAAAAAGGTAGATAAAGGCACAAAGACGTTATTTTTATGATAAAAATTAAAAATCTGTTGGTCGACTTGAAACTCCAAATCCCAGCTTCATGTGTCCATGAATCCAGATCCCCTCCCCTATAGCCCTTGAATTTCTCTTTTCTTTTTTGATTGATGGTAATCCAACGTATTGTAGTACGTAAAATTTAATTACTTATAATTAACAATTTATTTTATTAATTAATACTAATTATTAATTTTTTTTTTTTACTGTTTTCTGTTCCCAAAATCGAAAAATAAATAAATAAATAATATTTGGCTTCATATTGTGGTATGATATGAGAATGGTGGGCTTTCGATCCTGGACCCCCTATCCCCTTCCTTGAAAACTTTTTGATTGCGCCGCTGGCCACTTGCGATACTTATCCGGATAACTCATTGACAGATCAAGTGAAATTTAAATATAATTATTACTAAAACGTATCAATAATTGAAGGAAAATGCTTTCAATAAAACGTTTGGTTAGTACTATTGTTAATTTAACAATATTAACTCTCTCTCTCGACAACAGAAGTGTGATGATCTCTGAAAAGTATTTTAATATTTTAATACAACGCGAAAATCAAAATTACATGAAAAATGTAGAACAGGTTTTGTTGAACTGAAATTTTTTGCAGAAGACAAGCAACACCACAAACATGCATCACATTTTCTCAGTCTACATTTTATCTGATATTTTTTAAAATCCAGTATCCTACACACACTGTAGAAAAAGGCGTGGATTTAAGCTCCTGTTTCAGCCAATGAGCAGACAGAGAGGCGTGTCTCAACCCTTCCTACCCCGAGGCTGTGTCGCGCATGCGCCCGAGGCGGAGTGGGTGACTTTTCGTCTCCCATTGTTGTGATTGTTGGTGAGTTCCGGGGCGGGGCGACACGGTTCGTCGAACACGCGAAAGAACGTTCAGCCACTGCACTCACTTTTCGCGCCTCCGCCCTTTCCATCCGCTTTTTCTCCCTCTTTCTCCACGAATCAAGGATTCTCGAATCGAAACCTTTCAGGAAAATGAATCCGAATTTCTTTGATTGAATATTAATGATGCATGTTTTCTCGAAATGAATATTTGTTTACACGTGGTTTGAGACATTCCTTTCTGATTGGTTGAATCAACGCAGTTCCAAAACTACAAGGAGATGGGCCACATCTTGTTTTCAAGTGAGAATTAACAAAGCAACCAATTAATATTCCCTCACTATTCATTTTTACTTCACATCTCTTACAAGGATTTGGGTGTTGCTGTTGTTTCAATCTTTTTAAAATCAAATTATGGTGATTAACTACGTTTGAAACCGCTATCTTGGAAAAGCGTGTAAATAGATAATTTTCTATTTTTGATATTAAGTGTCACTTGAACTAGAATATACATATAAAAGATATTTTACTATGGCAAGAAAAAATTATTAAAAAAATTTTTTTGTCAAAAAATGAAGAAAAATAACATTTTTCAAACCATTCTCCTTTTACGAAAAATGCTTCTACATTAATATTTTGCCTGTTCTATATCGGGTTTGAACTAAAATTTTTTGGATTATATATTTTAGAACTGGATTGAATCATATTTTATCATATTACAGAGGGAAACTTTAACAAAAATCACCTGTTATTATTTCAATGGATCGTAAAAAAAAATTTCAAGTTTTTCAAAAATTTTAGTTCAAACCCAATATAGATGCCTTAACTATATATAGGTAGAATACCATTTTTATAGAGTGAACCATTTTTCATACATCGGAAAGATTTTGAAAATATCTCAATCTTTCTTCCTTTTTTGACGAAAAATTGCATTTAAACAAATGTTCTTGTAATGATTCCCTAAAACAATTTATTTTATGTACATCCTAATTCAACTGAGAAAAATATCAAAAAATTATTCATGTATGCGCTTTTACAAAAGCACTGTTCTGAAAGTAGTTACCTTAATAAAAGAAAAGCTTTAGGTAAAAACGTTAAAATTTGCTATTTTCTTTAATTTTTTTTTATAATTCACTCTTCTTTCTCTAAGAGTGACAAACACTCGGCCTAAATATGTGATAAAAATTTCAAACACAAAGAAAGACATTTGCTTATTTTTGAGGGGGGATACAGAGCTTCTCATGTGTGTGTGTGATTATATTAAAATAAAACCCCAATTAAAATATTTCGCTTAATAATAGAAAAAAATAATGTAAATAGAGAGAAATTTGCTAGACTAGAACTTATTTAAATTAATCCGCTTAAAATTTTATAATTATGTCATTTCTCTAATTCGGAATTATTTTCATAGCTACAAAATGCGATTCATAAAAATGTACGCTTTTTGATAAGAATTTAATTAAAGTTAGTTTAAAAAAATGCCCACATATATTTTTAAGTTATATCCTTTCTATGTTATCGTCATAAATACCCTTACAAAAATATTCAATATTTCACTAGCTCTCAAATACTATTTTATGGGCAGACCATTCAATTGCTATCAATAGCCATCCCTCTATTGGAAAACACTTTTAATGAAGAAAATTTGGAAGAAATTACATACAAGTTCTTGAGGCCTATCATTAAAAAACAATCAAGAAACATGACTCTTAAAATAAATAATGATGTTTATCCAAAATGTGCTGGCATCAAATGAAAGGTCAAAAAATTTTATGTTTTTCACATCATTATCTGAGCAATTGATTCGTATGTTTGTATTTTATGCGCGTATAATATTTATTTTTAAAAGTATATCGTGCCTGCAAAAAAATCAGTAAAATTTTTTCTAGTTTGAATATATTCTACAAAATTATACTTAATTTTCGTTACTATCATTTAATTATTCTTCTAGTTCTTTATAAAATGTTTTTTTTAAATGTTATTTAATTAGAAGTAAGTCCCCTTTCTCCTGATTTGAATTCTCTAAAACAGCATTTTTTAAACTGTGGGGCGTGCCCCCTTAGGGGGGCAGCGATAATCCTACCAGGTAGGCGCGAGCATGTCGAAAATAAGAGATTTTAAAAAGTATTAAAATTTACTGAAAGGAAGCAGAACAAAATACGTTCTGAGATAATAAAAAAATACACATTTATAATGATACTTATAAACGTATCAGTACTGCATATAGTGTATTTGACCATTAATTCATCAATACTAAGTTAAAAACAAGTTTAATAATTACTAGTGACCTCAAGGGCTTGTCATATACAAAATTACATTTAAAATGTAATACTTATATTGATAATTTACACAGTTTATATTGAAAACCGGTATTATGTAGTTTTAGTGTGTCAAATTGCATTATTTAATTCAATACATTGTTATTGGATGGAAGGGGCTCGAAAAATGATTGAAAATGGGTGGCGGGTCTCTGAAATGTTCTAGCAAAATGTTCTTATTTCTGTGATCTCCTTGTCAAATAACGCTTATTTTTTTTTCTCCTTCATGTCTGCCCTTTTTGTCTTAATCATAAGTTCTTAACCAAGTATGCCCTTACTACTGAGGCTTGGGAGGGATTAATAAAAAATGAATTTCAAAATGAATAAATTTAATTTTGATCTAAGACATGAACGATATTCATAAATTTTCTAAAATTAAAGGTTGCAGGATGCATTTAGAAAAAAGAGCAAATCTAAGGGATTTAATATAACAGGATTAAGTAGAATCATCATAGATGTGATTAAAAAATATTTTGTAATAAATCATAAATATTTTGTAAAGAATTGATCACTCTTTACACAGTCCATATTTCAATTTTTCAAATAAAAAATTAATTTTTTTCTATTTATTATTATTTTGCTTTTAGATATACAACAATTTTATTTAAAAGATGCATTTCTTATTCACATGCTTAACACAATTGTATTGTATCTTCTAGTATGTTATGCGTTGAATAATATTTCATCTAAAATCTACTCTACATCAAGATCATATTTTAATGTTTATGAGGAGGAGATCTGAAATATAACAATTAGGAACACATGGTTTAAATCTCTGCTATGCAGTTATGATGCAGTTACATGATACAAATGATTATTCATATTGTGAAATATCAAGAGAATCTTTTCCAGATGAAATCTTAAGTTTTAATGGTCTGCCTTTTTCTTTCTTCTTTCTGAAATAATATAGATTTACAAACTTTTTTCCCCCGACAAACTTAACTTTTTTAATGGAAGCATTGCTTAAATGATAATTTAGAGCCCGTAAAATTATTTAACTACTACCCAATTCAATTTGTAGACGATCCCTTTGCGACAATGTCCGCTAAGCTATGTATTGGGTGAACAGGGCGTCTGTCCCATTCGAATCTGTCCATCTGTCCCTTGTCAACCGTTACCATCACCACACCTCGCCGATCCTCTCGACGCTTCCGGCTATGCCTGGAAATTTATTTCAGCAGATAAAAAAGAAAACAACTTCCTTTGCCAAAAACCTTTCTCTGCGTATTTTTTTCTTTTATCGATAATGCGGTTTCGTCATAAAATAAATTTTGGAATCTCCCGACTTTTTGGAAGGTGTTCTTTTTGTGTCGTCTGCCGAATTTCTCACAGGTTGCGCCGAACGAGATAAGCTCAATTAAAGGAAATCTCGAAAATTCCGATAACTCCGCGTTTTCTGGTTCTTTTTTAACAGTGGAAAAAAGAAAAACTCTAGGTGTTGTTCGTTATCGAGTATTTTGGAATTTTCCTTTTAAGACACGGTGATAAATTTCTACGCTTTCAGGTGAATTCACAATTCCATTTTTTTTTTTCTTTTTAGTCAGAGTTCTGTGTTTACATCTTGCCCCTTAGGCTACTGTGCCGCCAACAGCGGTTTTTAACCTTTTGGTTCCGTCTGGCTTTAGTGGAAATCATATATTAGGCATAAAAACAAATATTTGCTCTTATATACAGTAGTTGATCAATAGATATCAACACATCTTCAATGAAGATTTTTTTTTGTAAAAATAATTTTTTAGTACTTCTTAAATTAGAAAAATAACCGTAGAAATATTGTTAAGGGATATTTTTTTTTCTGTTGAGAAGACTTATGAAAATAAACGAGTAAAATGGAAAGAGAAAATGTATTGACATCGTGTGTAAATTCATAATGCATGTAATTACTTCCTCTAGGCCAAAGACTTCCGTAGATAATATTGCCCTTATATTGGCTACTATGGTTATTAAAGCCTTAAAAACTGAAAATTTCAATAGAAATTCTTGCATTTTTCAGTTAATAGCAATTTAACAAAAATCTATGGATTCCCTGTATAAACATTTGGAAAACTTCATGCAAATTTTCAGGATAATTGATGCATAAAATTTGGAGGTATTCTTTCGGTCTTAAGGAAAATTATGTTAGAACATTCATTTTGTGAAAACTCTAAAAGAAAAAATATTTCCGGTGGCAAATTTTATGATTAAGTAATATTACAGTAACTGTAACTCAATTTCTAAATAAATCAGGAACAAATTAAAATTGATTCTTAAACAAAAATTGAACTTTAAAATGGTACTAAAAGTCTTTATAAAAAACCTTTTTCGGAAATGGTGTTCTTTAAATGTACTGTAATACCTTAAATACTCATCTTTTTAGAGCAGTAGCTTGGAATCTAAAGGCCAGGAATCTTTAGCAGGATATCGGAAAGCACATGAGCATAAATGAGAAATAATCATTCATTTGATTATTTTATATGGCAATTACTTGACTTTGCATTTCTGTTGCTTAAAAAAGATAATTTGATAATTAAAAAAGAACATTAGTGATATTTTTTTTACATATAAATGTTAACTACAGATAACTGAAAGAGTTGTTTTCATGAATATAGTGAGATTCACTTGATAATCTTTTGCTTTCATCAATGCTTTGAAATGTTTAATTGCAATTAGATTCCCCAGTAGTTTGGAATTCTGATTGGTACGAGGGGGAAAAAATGAATAAAATTCGATTTACTGTCGCACAAAAACTCATATATAGCCATTTATTCACAGAAATTATAACCAGTCCTTATATTGATACGTGTTTGATCTTTTAAACATGGGGAAGTCCCATGTAATTAACAGGTTGGTACTTATCTCGTATTTTCATTATTTACTCCAGAATTCTCTCGGAAGTGCAGTATATTTTTCTTCTAACTAGAAATAGCTCACACGCCCTTATAAATCCACAACCACACAATTTACAAAATCCCTCAAATAGAGAACACAATAATCGTAGTTTTGCTCAAGGGAAATGAAATGCACCGTCGCTGTCAAATATTTGACACCCATGTAACTAGCTTCTCTGCATAAGCGTTATATAGTTAGGCAAGAATCGTGTAAAATCTTCTGGAATTTTCTAGCCGCTTGATCCCACAGAAAGTTTAGAATTTTTGAAGAAATATTTATTTTTGTCGCCACATTGGGTGACCAAGCGACGTTTGGCAATCAAATTTGTCTCCAAGGTCACTCCTAATCATTTTCTATTATTGAAAGAGTAATCTCCCTTGGCCCACAAACTAGCTTTCTTGCCATTACACTATTTCGGCAGAGAATATTCCATGACAGTATTGACGTCTTTTCATCAATATAATACTCTGTAGCTTAATTTTTTTTATGTGTATTAAGTTAGGCTTATGCATATTAAAAATAAGCTGAGAAAGAACACATCTTTTTTTTTTTTTGCTTTTAGTATCCATAATCTCTTTACTATGTCAACTGTATTGCAACATATATGGGGTGTTTTTTCGTTCTTTTCACTTTTTTGGAATAAATTTATAATTCTGAAGTTGTTGCGAATTTACAAACTGTTATTGAGAAAGCAAGAAAAAAATAAAAGCCTATGCTCCAATGTTCTTCGAATTCTCTGTGCCAACTTTTGAACCAGATACCCTGAATTATTATCACTCACGACGAATGGGTGAAATCATACATTCTGAATTCAATGAATTTCATAAATTTTTGGTATTTAAAAATAATTATGGTTCAACGAAAATCCTTTTTAAACTATCAATGGGTACTGATGATAGATCTCACATAAATTTAGAGCTATTGTCACATGTAATGAATACTCTCATCCAGTGGCGCACACAAGGGGGGTGTCCTAGGGGTCCTTACATCCCCCGTAGCCCATGATTTTTTTTATTGGTTACAATCCTATATATATATTACGTAAAATTTAATTATGTACTTATTATTAATAATTAATTGTATTAATTAATGCTAATAATTTATTCAATAATCAATTTTGCATTGTTTTTGTTCCCGAAAATCGACAAAATCAAAAGAATATGTAGGGCGGCGTATTGGAGCATGATACCAAATTGGTGGACTTTCCCCCCGGGCCCCCCCCCCCCCCTTGAAAAATTTATGTGTGAGCTACTGCTCTCATCTCATTCTCCAATTTCTAATAATAATTTTAAAATCCCAATGAGATTTAATTATCCTCTTTTTTTCACTCATACATACTTTTCAAGACTCACTTTTTCTTAAATCCGAAAGGTTTTGATTTTTAAAAAATCAAGTAAGAAATTTGAATGAATAATGTAGTTGTTAAAGTTGGTTAAGTTTTTTTTTTTAACAAAGTAAGCAATTTTTGTCGCAGTTGTTTTGAGAAAATACTTTCCACCTTAACTTTGAAACAAAGGCTGAATCAGTGTGTATTTAGAGTACTAGTTGAATAATATAACTTTCCTAGAATAAAAACAATATTGTGCTGTAAAATAAATCACGAATTTTAACTCATTCAAGCAGAATATGCGCATGCAACGTCTTGAGTCTGACGGGCCATTTTAAAGCAAAACAGAGCCGCTTACTTAAAAAAATGCGAGATTTCAAATGAAATAGATTTATGAAAAACTTGAAAAAAATTACGAATTAGAATATCAATATGAGGAATAACAAATGACACAGAACGATTTAAATGATTTATTACATCGTAATGAGCGCTATGTTGCTTATGTCATATCACTGTCAACAAAGAAGTTCGTTGCCACTGACATTCTGCTAAATTTAAAATTCGATGAAGATTAAATATTTAACATAACAAAATATAACTATTTTAATATCGTAAATTCAACCTTATTTTAATTAGCACATATATTTGAGATTATACAAATTCATATCATGAATTAAATTAATAATGAAAGACTTGCTTTATTCAAAAAATTAAAACGATTCAATTATAACTCAAACCTTAAATTAAACCATCCAAATTAAATTCATAATTTTTTGACCGTCCACATCGTAAGAAAATTAAGATATTTGGTTCATGAAACACATTTAACGAAACTCTTAGCAATATCCATTTTTCATACTTCGGAGAAATACATCAAAAGAAAACTACCAAATTCATTCAAACAATTCGTTCTCATAATCATGTCTCCATCTTTATTTTTACAATGCATTACAGGTCCATTGTCGAATGTGCTTTTAATTTCTGAGTGCACCTAACTTAAGATTTACTCGCTTAGCGAGGGTAAAAGTTATAGCTGTGGGCGGTGGCGACAACCATCAGGAGCTAACCCCCAATTCATCACTCAGTAACCGTCAATGCCTCGTTAGGGTCTAAAAACCACCCCTCCTACCCCACTACGCAATTCTTAAAGAATAATAATAATAAAAAGAAGCGAAATTCATCCTGAGCCAAGGGGCCTTTTGGCGCAGGTGACCTCTGGGGCTTGATTAATGACAATCCACATAGGTGACAGCTTAGGATCCTCTGGTGGATGTGTGCATAAACTGGTGGAAGTAGATTAAAAAAAGAATAATAATAAAGAAGATTTCAGAGTTCATTGATTAAGGAGGCAGGTGGCAGGTTGGTTCCCGAAAAAAAGCTGCGTGATATCAAAGTATAAAATGAGATCCACATTTAACTGTTGCAAAAGTGACACGTTAACGGTAAAAAATCACTTCATTTTTTTTCTTTTGGGCGAAACTTTTTTATATACCCAAAGCGCACCCTTAAGCGATTCGCTGACGGATTCATTAGGGTTATGTCGGAAATAGAGTTTACATTGATTCTTAGGTCGAAAAAGATGTGTATAAACCTTAATTTGGAAAAAAAAAAAAAATGAATGCGTGTTGCAGGTTTAAAAAAATGACAACATGGCGTTGCAATTAGGTTGCGTCAAAAATTTGTTTTCTTTCAGTATAACTAATATGGATTCCTTTATAGATGAATCAGATAGTAATATATTAATCTAATACAGGGGTAGGCAGACTTTTCCATGGTAAGGGCTATTTCTAATTTTTTCAAGGTGTTGCGGTCCATCCAGTGGCGTAGGAGTAGTGAGCTAAAAAAAAGTATACAAGACAGTCGGACCTCCATTTTACGAGCCTCTATTTTACAAATTTCTCTTTTTAGCGAACTTTTTCGTGGAACCAATAACATTTTATGCTTTTCTTCGTAAAATAATCTCCAAATAGCAAAGTGCTTTTTCTATTCAATTTAATTTTGTCTTATGATTCGATTTTTTTTCTTCGTATTTTTTAAAATACCATATTTATTCGAATCTAAGCCGCACTTTTTCCCAATGTTAATGCAACTGTAAATCAGGCGCGGCTTAGAATGAAAGGAAAAAAGATTTGTTGGATGGGGTATTTAGAGCAATTAGAGCTTCATGCATGTATTTAAACTTTATAATACTGATAAAATAACTAATTATTCACTTCTTATTAATTTTCCTTGTAAATTTGTTTTAATTTCGAACAATTAGATATCGATAAACCATTTTAGACTATTTTTCAGTTTCTCCAAAATCTTGTTGAGGCATTTGGGGCGCTACTTAGAATCGATGGCCACTTAGTTTCGAATAAATATGGTTTTTCTATACTTTTGTATGATGGAATGATTATTAGATCTTAGTGAAGGTGGTCACTCCAAAATGTCTTGGCGGTTCACCGGTCGATCGCGATCGACTTGATGTCTATCCCGGATTTAATATATGAACTATAAAAAGTTTATAAACATGTATTTGTTTTTGTCAGTCTGTGTTCACCTTTTATGAACTACTTCAGATTCAAAAATGCCCCCTCCCCTCACACACACACCTGTGTACGTTTAAATTTTTAACTGGTTTGAAATAGAACTCACATAAAAAAATAAAGCATTTTGAAAAATCTGTCCAATGATATTGTCAAAATTTTTGTATTTAAGAATCCAAGAGATGTCTGAAAATAAAGTTAAATTAGGAAGTTAAAGATGTTTAAATGATGAGACACTCCAAAACGTTTTCAGTTTTTTTTAAAATTCAAATATAGTGTTGTGTTTTTAGATCAAATGCATTTTGTTTACTTTTGAAGGCAATTATTGCCGATAAATATGTACTTTTTAAGTAAAAAGCAGAATTTGGCAACAGCTAATCGCATGAGCTGATTGGCTGGAAACACGTGGCTACATTCAACATGTGACTAAGATGTCACATGAGTTTTTTAGCTAATTGTGATGCCTCCACTTTTCTCATTAGAGTAATATCCCCCTCCCGCCTTAACTTGGCATGTCTCAGAGCCAAATTTTGATACTGCAAAAAAAAAATTGCCATAATTTGTAAATTTCTAACACTTTTTATCCCTTCCATATAGTATCAAAGCAAACTGCTACTTATATGGGAGGGTAAAACATATTTTATGTTAGGGCTTTTTTTTTTCCTTTGAAAGTCTAAAAACCTTTATATAAGGAAATTCTATTTTACGAATTTCTCTCTATTGCGAACTTTTTCCTAGAACCAAGAACATTTTACTATTTTCTTCGTAAAATAACCTCCAAATAGGGAAATGATTTTCTATTTAACGAACTTTTTCGCTTGTGATTCGATTCTTTTTTTTCTCGTATTTTTAAAACATTTCGGGCATTTTTCAAATTATTCTCTCTTTTAGCACATTTTATGGTGATCAGGGGCTTTGAACTGGTTTTACCACCTACAGCAATGAAGTTTCCATAATTTTTCAAACAAAACAACTCAAATAAAACTAACAGATTTTAATCAGTAACTAAATTTTTAAGGACGTATGTGGTAGTGCATGCTTCTTAAAATTACTGGTTATAAGAAAATGTACATTTAAAATTACTTATAAGCTTGAAATTAGAAATGTCGTTAAAAAATTTATTGATTTTCATGTAAAACGTTTTAAAGTTGATAATACAGTATATTCCTGGGCACTTGTTTTCCTTGCAGATTCTTTTTTTTTTTTTTTTGACGGGTAAGATATATAAAATGAATAGATATTAATTTTTTTAAAAAAAGTATGAATAATATATCGGGCTTTAGAATTTAAAATTTGTTTTATGTGATTTCTAAAGTGTTATTATAAAGTGATCTTTATTTAGCGAATTTTCCATATAAGGAACTTTTTTTGAAGATTTAGCGACTTAATTAAATAGAGGTCTAACGGTATATCTATTTAATTTTGTTACTGAACCTATTTAATATTGAATCTAGTTAAATGTTTTAAAAGTATTAAATATCATCTAATTAAATACTTATTTTTAATATTGTAGCATATTTAATTCAATTGTTAATACTTTATGCATTATTATGATTACCAATATTAGTAATTAACTTGAATACTCTACTAAAAACATTCACCTTCAACGAAACGGGTACTTAAGCTGGTAATTATTAAATCCTGCATGATTTTACTTTAGGGTAGTAACCAAATCTAACCTAATTGACTTGTTTTGCTTATTTCTTTAAGGTCAAGTGTTATTAATGTAATGCTTACTTAAAAGGCGTCCTTTAGAATTAATGGAATGGTGTAAACTAGCTACTTAAGAAATAGGGATCACACCCACCACTAATTAGTTTAAAAGACAAATATTTTCTGAATCGCGTCAGCTTCTACATAAACAAAACTAAACAGGTTTCAGTGCGCACATTCACCGAAGCGTTAAGTTTAATTTATATAATTATACTTATTAGGGATTCTCTCTCTGCCAATTGAGGAAATCTTTAAATTGCCAAGATTTGTCGTCGAAGCGACAAGTAATTGCATATTTGGTTGTCTTAAAAAAATGTTTCGAGCAAGTAAATTAACGCAGTGCAAAAAGTAATTTTCAGTGGACAATAACTGTTTTAATTCAATCTGTGATCAATAATTCCCATATTTGTTGGTTGAAATATTTTTCGTCTATTGCTATCTTTCTAATAAATCTAGATGTATTGAAGATATATAAATACAAAATAATAATTTATAGGGAAAAGTACAAGTGAATAAGAAGATATATATCCTTCTACATGCAGAAGATATTCTAGTGAAAAAGCATGTACACTGTTAAGTGGTAAAACATTTAATCATTTCTCACACACAGGAAATGCCCATACAATTAACAGGTAGGTTATTTTGAAATAAATTATAATCCTTTTATCATGCAGTAATTACAGTAGATTTTCTTTTGATAGGAAGCAAATTAATGGATTCATATAAATTCACAATAGTATAAAACCGAAGATCGGACAATATTAAATACGGCAACAGGAGTTCGTATTCTTAATTTTGTTTAAGATGAATTAAACGCATAGTCGCTGTCAATTGTGGTACTACAATGTTGCTTCCACTCATTGTTCTTGTATAAGATTGGAAGAGCTTTCTGAAATTTCCTCTATCAAATATTCATTCTAGAATTTTCTGAAATATTTTAGAGACATTCGCGCGCGCCAAATTTTGCTATTTGGCGACCTTTAACTGGCAGATTTGTTGCCAAAGTCCATCTTGTTCTTTACTAAAGGAGAATTCTTTTTTTACATACAATCTCTTCCTCTACAATAAGTTTTGCAAAGAAACAAACGAAGTCCGAAAATCCTTCAATTATATCTAGTTCTTTTAGAGCTGTTTTTCCATATTGACTCGAATCTAAGCCACCATCGATACTAAGTTGCACTCCTAACTGTCAAAATGTTTTTGAGGAAAAATGTTGTCATCGATTCTAAGCCTCGACACGTTTTTGAGAAAAATTTTTTAAAAAAAAATTGTCTAAAATATTTATCAAAATCCGATACTTAAGAAATTTTTAAAAAAATTAATGCGAAATAATTAGAAGTTAATGATTAATTTATTTTACCAGTTTTAAAAACTTTCAAATACAGGCATGAACCAATAATTACTCTAACCGTCGGTATCATGTTTCGAAAATGATTCGTCACTCCCATTGATTGTCACAGCTGACTTCAGAATTAGTACCCGCGTCACCTTTTCCCACACTGTGCTGTCTTCCGTGCCATCCAATGCATTTGTTATGCAATACAAGTATTTTTTAAAAATAATGCATTAGAGAAGAATGTAAAAGAATTATCAAAGTATATTGAACATTTATAAACAAACCTTATATCATTTTGTTGGTACCATCGACGTATATTTGTTTCATCTGTGTCAAATTTTCAGTGGCTACTTCTCTTTCCGTTTATTTCTACATATAAAATTGACTCTCTTTTAATTACGTCACGGTTAACTCATCTTGATGCAGCTGCCGATATCTCTGATGCTTAGGTGATTAAAAGAAAGCGTATTACATTTTTCCTTTTGAAAGGGGTGGAAACACGATTCCCACCATCTAACAAATGTTTTGCCTTCGATTCTAAGCCGCATCTGATTTTCAGTAGCATTAACACAGATAAAATAGTGCGGATTAGATTCGAGTAAATACGGTATTTCATGTGAATACCGTACCACATTGATGAATAACATTTTTTTTTATAGTTCTGTTTTCAGAAACGCGTGTCATTTCAAGCATTCTGATTGCATTATTAATAACAAAAAATACCCTCAAATGTTTCCAAATTGTATTTGATACCAATGTTCCAAAAACCACCAAATGACTCTTTAAAAGTAAGTACAATGACCATGGAAATAAAACTCTTATCATTTTCTAGAATCCTCTTTAAATTCAGTCAGAACAAACAAAAGGAAAATCCATATACATTTTTTCAATTTATATTTCTTATAGTTGAAGATAAGAATATATGATAATATATTGACCATAAGCATGACGTTTTTTTTAAAAATATTAGGAAAGAGTAATAAAATAATAATAGATCTTTTTTTTTAATGAAGTTTATATACTTTTTTTTAAATCTCTAGATGTGCGAGATATCAAACTATCTTTATAGATAATATAAATCAACTTCCATTTTCCTACCAGAGATAATTATTTCGTTTGTTATGTCAATTTTAAGATTCTTATAATTTTGATGTCAATTGGTTTTACGTCAAATGCGCTTTTATCTTAATTATAATGATTGAAACCCTTATTCGATGAAATTCTTATACTTAGTAATGTATATCTCCCGCTCTTTTAATATTGAATTACTCTTCCAGCTAAAAAATAAATGATTTTTTTAAAAATATCAGCCTACATCACTTATTTGAAATTTTAATTTATTTGAATTTCAATATTACCTACATTCATCTTAATATCACATTAGACTTGTATGGTATTTTTTATTCTTAAAGAATTTTCGAAGAAAAATGTTACAAAACACAATTTATGTCCGTTTATCAACTATTGGAGAAAGGTTATTTGTATTCAGATTGTGGAAACAAGAAGAGTTTTTATAAGAGAGATGAGTTCGAAGAGTTTTTATATGTTGCCACAAATTATTTAAAAATTTTTTTTGATTGTAATTGTGTAACATGTATGTCTTTAGACGATTAACTAGGATAATGGATTGTGTGTATGGTTGAATTAAAGATATATTTTTCCTGTGCCATCGAATTAAGGTATCCGACTATCCTAAAATCGTGATTTTTTTTCAAAAATTGACACTTTTTTTTAGGATTTTATTTTATAGGTCATTTTATTATCTTAATAAAAATACCAATTTTTTTTATTTTCCATTCACTAGAACAAAAACTTCAAGTGTTTTAGTAAAAGCAGATGCCATAACTTTACACAAGATGTCAAACTTTAAAATGCGTTTTACTCGAAATGTGTTTTGTTTGAAAAATTCAAACGGGGACAGCGATTTCTCAAAAGATTTTGAAAATAATTTGCTGAAAATTTTTGTAAATGTTTTGTATAACAGTAGAAGTGTTTTGACCTTCAGATTTATCAAGCACTGTTTTATTTCAAAATTTACAGTCCTTTGTGTGAATATAATCACTGTTTTTTTAAGCAATTTCATATAGTCACTAAGATAGAGTGCTCTAGTTTTTGTAAAAACTAAAACATCTCTCGAGAATTTGTTAATAAAAGTTTTGTACAGAACGGGCCCCGTTTATGTAATTTTTTGTACATTTTCACCAGTTTTTTTCCACATTTAAATAATATTTTTTTTTTCTGCTTTCGATTTTAGGATTTTTTTTCCTTAAAATATACTAAATAAATCTAAAAATCACAAAAAAATCCCCATATCTCCATTTTTTCAAAAAAAAGTTATCGCAAGTAGTCGGATACCTTAAATGAATAACCATCCATGATTTCAGCGATTTATTTAAAGATAATTTCGCCTTAGGGCTATTAATAAAATTGAATCCGAAAAAGATACAACACTAAAAGTTTTTTTTTGCATAATGTTTTTGTATAGTTTTTTTTTTTTGCCTACTGTTTTTCCTGTCCACAACTTCTATGCTTAAACAAACACTATATCTAGGTAAAAATTGAACTAGCATTATGCATACGAATAAAGATGCAAATAGTTAAAATTTAACTGGAAAATGTGGTAAATAATTGACTGGTATGGCTATAAACTGTACATCCTATTCTGAGAAACCATCTTAAATGCACTTATTCTTTTTTAGCCTATTCTCTGACAGCTTAGCTTATTGCTTCCAGAAAAATAACAGTGTATCTTTAAAGTGCTATGATAATGAATACTACATTAATAGAATATAATTGCTTCCCATTAAAGTCTGTTTCTATAATTATTAGCCCAGTTTCATTTTGTATGTCGCCTGTATCATAATTAATGTCTTCATCAATTTAATAAAACCAAGCAAGAAGAGAATTAGCATACAGCTAAATCAAAATAAAAGAAAGTACATAAAAGAAATAATACTTGCTTACTACGTTGATAACATCATTTCATCATTGAATACAATAGCTGTTTTTTGTTATGTTTTTTTATCATATATATAACATCATCGTGATTATTTGTAACAGCAAACGCCTATGACCTGGGATATGCTTACAGAACCTCGAGGAGTGTCCCTTTTCTTTTTGTAATACAGCTTCATTTAAGAATGATAAATATTTAAACTGTTTCACAGAACTATGAATATCATTGCACGTTCTAGAGCTGTAAAATATCATCCAGAATATATTAAACGAACAAGAATTGATGTCAGAAATAAGTGCTTCTAAGGATTAAATTTGCAGTCGCTCCTTTCTTCATTATAAAGACTGCTTCTCTATCTTCCTGCCCAAAGAACGACAAATCATTGTGTTTTGTCTGTCTTCTGTAATGTGTTCCATAATTCATAGCTCCACCAGTATATTAAAGCCAAAACGATATATATATATAAATGAAGTCATTCCATTTTTTCCTTCCTATAAACAAATTCGCCTTGTACCTTCTTTCTTATCCCCTGCAGAGCAAGAGTTATAGTGGTTCCATTATTCCCGGGGTCTTCCAATTCTTTTTCTTCTTTCGCGCCATTTTGATCCAATCCGCGTTAATGAAAGTTTTCATGTCATTGATTAAACGATTTCTTCTTTAAATAGCTTGCTTCCTCACGTGTGCCAGATTAAAGACACCTCAACTCCATTAATAACAACCGGCCCCGTAATAGCTAACAAAAGAAAAATTGGCTTTTCTCTATCTCTTCTTTTTTTAACCTTCCTGTATTTATTTATTCCTTTTCTTCTTCATCTTTAAAAGGGCCCCAGACACTTAAAAATAAACTCCCTTATTACGAAAGACGGATTCTTCTTCAATTTCGTAAAAAAACCGCGAGAATATTTATTGCCACCACTGCGAATAATAAAGGGTTTTTGCTGACATCTTCATCGTTTTATAAATCAGGGATATGCGGTCCTTTTTATTATTATTATTTTTTATTACTTTGGAGGCACCTTAATTTGGATCGGCTTTTCGGCGCAAATTGAAGTTTGAACGATTGGATTTGGAACATATATCTTTATTACGTAATTTCTGCCGAGTGTTTTTGTTTCGGAGGAATAGAATACGTCGTTAATCATCCGTCCTAGAACGAACTGGAGTAATTTAATGCTAGATAAGTTTGGCATTGATGAATTTTCTGACTTTCTAACAACATAAATGCCATCGTGAGGCTTTGAGCTCTTATTTGAATACGAGGTTATATAATTATGTGATAGGAGAGTAAATCGGAAATTGTTGAAGTTATATAAAGCTATAAGTTGACAAAGCACGATCGATAGGTAAGTTTAGACCCGCCTAAAGGCACTATCCTGCTCGCCATAAATTTTTAAACAAATGTATAAAACTTTTTTATTTCAATGTTTAAACAAGTTCTTTAGAGGGGTGTTCTATTTGTTGCACATGTAAACGATTCCATAAAAATTTGATTATTTTTCAAACGAATGGATTGAATTGATTCAATGGCAACTGTAAATGTATAGTGCCTTCGCGGCATGGAGGTGCTTTAAGTAACCGTCGAGCAGCAAATGATCTCGTGAGGTTGGTGGAAGGATAAGAGAGGTGGGTGGCCTCTGACGACATCCAGGGTGTTCTCCCTCAAAATTAGGGTGGAACCGAGCAAAATCTTACTGTCACCTGCATGGTGCTCAAAGCTAAGGCTAACGACAAGCGTAAAATTCTAGCCCTTGGCCGCGATGAATTTCGTGATCTGATGTTCAGCTGGCATAAGCAACACCAACATAAGTTTTCTGAAATGAAAATTCACAAATTTTATTTGATTATAAACAGACTGACAGATAAGTCTTTTACTTGATTTCCCCGAATCAGTCTATTTCGTTTCTAGATAGACTATGAGGAGCTTTTAGAATGCATTTCCCTACTGTTCATTCGCGAATTTGAGTCCGCACGCCTCTGAAGCCCTACAGTGTAGAGGGGGCCGATACACGTTAAATCTGTTGATGCTTAAACACCTCCCGTTGGTCCGGTCGTTAGGGGAGGATGCCATCTTTGTCACTTGCCCATGGTTCAAAGTTACGAGGTCCTTCACCAATAGCCCTCATGTAGCTTTATAGTGTGAGGTTAATAAACGATCGCTGACTCCCAGCTACCACATCTCGTCAGTGGGTTGACATAGAGCCTCAAAAAATTTAACGTGCATGATTTAACGTAACATGTGCATGGCGAGTAAAACCGCATGGAAAAAATCATTGACTGAAAAAGAAAATATTTATACAGTGAAATGTAACCATATTTAAGATTTTGTTTCTATCAATCTATATACATTGCTTTTATCTACCATTCTAAATTTAGTTTTAAAGTTATTACTAAACTTTTTAAGCAGATCTTTGGCACAGCTTAGCCGAAATTGACTCTCGCGCCAAAAAAATTGAGCACTTCACAGAAAATAAATTAAAGCATGATTAGAAATTTTATATTGTTAATATTGTCAATATATTCAAGGTAGGAGTCTCAAAATTTAATTATTACTAACTATGTGAATGTATTTTTCGTAACAGTATTTGTGAGAAGATAATAACAATTATTTGTCCATGAAATATCGTTTATAAAAATTCTAATCTATTATTTATAAAAATAAAATATATCATAATTAGAATGTTTTTAACTATTGAAATACCAGTTATAGTTACATAGAAAAATGATCTGTTGATTTATACGTATTAAATAGTTAATAAATTAATTTAACCTGTTTTTTTGCTTTATTTTCAGCGTTTGGTACGTTAAAAGCAATTTTTACATCTTTGTATCGATTTTCAAAACAAATCGTAATTAATACCTACGTCAACACCAGGTAGACTTCACATACATTTGCAAATCGGAAAAGAATAATCAATTATTAATCAGTTGTTACGTAATTCCGAATGAAAAATTAAATAACAGTTTCGTTTTTACTTAGAAAATTCCATTCTGAAATGACCAAGGCCGTTCAAAGTAACATCATTTTAAAACAACAACCTCTGCACAAAAACCGGTTCAATCGCTGGCTTCGGAAATTAAGTCAGTAAGGCCATTATTTTAATGGCTTGTTTTTTTAATGTCTCCAATGGTTGATACCTTTCCCGATGAACTAAGATGATAGGGTCTCTCGGGAGACTTTAAAAAGTCGTCGAAAACACGGATAAGTAAGAACGAAAACAGGCAGCCTTCCGTGAAGTGTCTTGAATCCTTTTTTCTGTAGGACTTGTTTAGATGTGAGCTGCTGATAACTTTCACTTTTGAAATTATCTTTACCTAGTAGCTGCATATTAAACTTGCTTTTGGAATACATTTTACACCTTCGGTGGCCAAGGCCAACCAGAATTTGATCTGCAGATTAAAAAGAATTTAACTTTTTAGTCTAATCTAATGGGATATAGTATATGTGTGTACAGTCGAGCCTCCGTATTACGAACCTCTATATTGCGAATTTTTCTATAGAGCGAACTTTTTCCTGGAACCAAGAACATTTTACAATTTTCTTCGTAAAATAACCTCCCAATAGCGAAGTACATTTTCTATATAACGAACTTTTTCTCTTGAGATTAAATACTTTTTCGCCCTATTTTTGAAGTATTTCTGGACATTTCAAGCTATTCTCTCCTTTAACACATTTTAAAGTGGTCATAAATCTTGCACTTTGGTGCTTAACTCGTCGAGAGCAAAAGAATTCTGGGGGTTTCATCCAAGCAACCTTTAACCCCCACTGTCCAGTTCACTAGAAGCATCTTCGATATCCTCTCTCACCCTCAGTGGAATTGTCTCGGGTCCCAGTATTCCTGAAAAATCAAACATCAATTTCTAATTAGAAATTAATGTATGTTTAAAATTACAAAAAATGTCCTTAAAATTCATTAATTTTAATATAATTTTTTTTTAAATGCTGAAAACACTGTGTGTTCCTCGATATTCTTTATTGTTTTCCTTGCAGTTTTTTGTTCTTTCATTCTTTTTTTTTTCTTAATGATTAAGATATCTAAAATTAATATATACTAATTTACAAAAATGTAGAAATAATTACTTTTTTTAATATATAGTGTTCATGAATTTAAAATTTGTTTTATGGGGCTTATAAAGTATATTGAATGATGAATCTCTACATAACGAATTTTCCATATAACGAACCTTTTCTCGGGATTTTGCGACTTCGTTATATAGAGATCCGACTGTACATTGTTCGTAAATTATGTTTGAACTAGAAATGGAATGAGTGAGTTTTTATTCTATGGCTGAGTGGTAGCGTATCGCGCTTCCACGCAACAGGTTCGGAGTTCAAACCTAGAGCTGGGCAAGGTCGACTTAGCCTTTTATCCCTCTAGTGGATCTATAAATGAATACCAAGCTTGTTTGGGAACCAAACTCTGGGGGTTTCGCATCAGACTGACCTTCTGACCGGAACATCTGCTCATGCTCCTCAGTCTCCTGGGTCACGAAAACTGAGACCTCGGATCTTATATGCTGTTTCACCACTGAGTTTGATTTTAGAGTGTTTATTAACATCGCACCACAAAGTAACACGTAAACTATTGGCGAAGGACCTCGTGATTTTGAACCCCAGCCAACTGATGAGTAGGATACCTGAGCAGGCACCCACCTCTCCAAACTATCCCACTACACAGACTAGAGGATTTTGAGCCAGAATAGTTTCAGTGTTCATCAGCTTCTCTTCACTGCGGATCTTAAGTGCCATTGGGACTCGAACACATAACACGTCGGCTGAGAGCTCGTGACCATAAACACCAAGAAACGGCGGTTAAACTAGATATGGAGGTCTTTTAGATAAGCCTTGTAGTCCATTTCACTCATACAGATTACTTTCCATCACATTTATTATATCTTACGATATCTATTTCTATATTTTGATTTCTTAACGAATATTAGTTTTGAACTGGACAATGTTTCTAGGAATGTAGGCAGTGCCTATTTAAGCTCACTTTGGGCCCTGGGCGCAGATCTGCAGGGTCCCTTGACACGGGTGGATTGAAATTTATAACCAGAAAATCTGGTTGAGTCCAGCTTATCCTGCGTCACTGAATGTTGGTGAAGAAGTTATCCTCTCTCGTACATACTCTAAATGGCCTTAATAGCAAAGGGGTCATATTCGCGAATCTATGAATGGCATTATTATCTTGTTGTGATGTCACAACTTCCATGTAGAGTTAAGGGGCACTTTCAATTTGTCTAGTTTCAGAGTCTTTATGTTGGTAAGGTGTGGAAATTTGGAGAGGGGATGTTAGCTAAGGCGTGATTCAAAAATAGGAGAGCCCTCGCCCTTAACTCTCGCGCTGCTTCAAACTGCGACGGTCATGAACAATCCCACAACTAATAGGCGATGCTGTACGTGCTGCCTGAAGGAACTGAGGAACATAAACCCTTAACTGATTGGCCCGTACGGGCTACCGAAAGCTGGCTACAGCCCCTCCGTTCGACGGGTTATTTTCTTCTTTTTATCTTTGATTTGCAAATATATTTTTAATTCCTATAGTGAAGTTATGAGTGCTAGGGCTTTTAAGAGATGCAGTTTGTTCATGGTACTGAAATACTTCTCATCCGGGATATTCTTTGCGGTGAAGGCAGGAATTTATATTCTTGAAAATATTCTTTAAAGAACTCTTTGTGGCAAGGCAGTGTGCAATAGGCTGCTTGAGAAGAAATGAAAATGGAAAGATAATCCTAAAAAGCCGATACTATATCGGAGATGGATCACCAATAGGTCTCGTATGGCTTCAGAGTGTGACGTTTATAAACAATGGACTAAATTCATGTGACGTCATAGTCACATGATAACTGAGCCACGTGTTTTCGACCAAACAGTTCATAAATTAATGCGATGTCATAATTATTTCATAAATATCATCACGCATTTCCAGCCAATTAGTTCATGTGCCTCACTGTTGCGAACTTTTGCTTTTTGTGGCAACTTTCATTTAGAAAATACATATTTGTAAACGATATAATAACACACATAGTTAAACAAAATGCACTTAATTTAAAATATTCGTATAATGTGTGTAAGTATTTTTTTTTTAATTTTGAAAACTGTTTGAAGAATTTTAACACGTGAACTTTTTACCCAATCACATATCAAATTTTAAATGTTTTCTAAACTTTACAAGTTGAACAACTTAGTATGTCAATTTTTAATCAATGGGAAACACGTGATTGCCGTTACCACGTGACCATCATGAATTTAGTCCATTGACGATTGTAAGAATGACCAATGCAACAGAAAAGTATGGGTTGATTTGAAAAGAAACTATATACTGGTCTATATTATATTTATATTTTATAATAAAAGAATTAGAAAGACCTGATTACTTTATTCCAAATTTTTCCCTTTTGTAAATCTTTAAATGTTAATGAATTTTTTTAAATGCCGTTTTTTTCAAACTCTTATAAAGATAATTTTTTTTGTCTTATGGATTAGTAATAAAATAGAAATTAAGTAGAAAACTGGTATATTTGAAGAATTTCTTACAATTATCTTAGAGATATAGAGAGATAGATAGATAGATAGAGAGAGAGAGAGAGTTAAGTGCTCCAACAACTATCCCCACGATTTTATCAGAACGTTTCCAGAGCTGAAAGATGTAGTTTTAATATTAGTTGTAGAGAAACATAATAAAATTGGTGTTAAATATTGATGTATTGGTATTTGGAATGCATTTTTTTTTTCACATTCAACATCATTCTTTTTGTTTTCATTATTATTATTATTATTATTATTTTTGCACTTTAATTTTTTTAACTCTCACATCAAACTGAAAATGTATATTCTTGAATATACATACTATTTCTATCAAGAATGACATCCAGACTAAAATTTTCAATGATACAAAGACTTCCTTGTTGAGTAAAATAAGTTGAAAATCACTGCATTTTTTATTTACACAAGGACAAGCAAACAATTACCTCTAAATTAAACGAGTTCTTAATTACCATAAATATAAGATGTAAATAAGCCCGATAAGAAAAATGAAATAAAGAGAAAAACGATACGTGTTTAATTTCTGCACAATTAATGAATGAGCACAATTAAAATGAATAAAAAAATAACTAAATAAGTGTGCAATTTATTTCTGTGTGATTTATCTCCATAAAAAACATTAATTACAATTCTAAATTACAGTTGGGCATCTTCCAGATTGATGTTTTGGATACGCCCCAGCATACCATTAAAATCTGCATAGCTGCACAGTAAGTATTTCCGGTGCTAACATATTAGACATAACTCCAATTAATATTCTCGATCATATATTGTGTCCTTTATCTAAATGTATCCTTAATTTCTTACTTTTCCGTTGGAAGTTAGCATTTTTTTAACCTCTTCAGTGGACAGTTCTTTTGCCCAAAATGTTTAAAAAAAGGCACATATTTTAATTGAGTATAATACTTAAACGAATGCGAAAATGGAAGAATTTTATTTTCCTTTTCAAGTTTAAAGTTTTCACATTATTCTTTATTTAATAATTGTGGAACGCAAAAAAATCTAAAAGTTTGCTTTTTATAAATACACTCTGCATGCTATGAAGAATGTGTTTCATATATCTTAAAAGAATTTCTCTCATACAAAAAATATGTTCGTACCTCTTTCTCAAATAATTGTGGGTTTTGTGTGTGTGCATATACATATACACACACAATTTGAAGCATTGTGTTATACTAAGTCTTGCGTTTGCGATGGGGATGGTTGGCGTTTTTGGATAACCTTTTTTTCAATTCCTACTATTAGCTCACCCTCTTTGTATATTTATTTATATATTTATTTGTCTTGTTCAAATTTTCAATCGATAATAAAATAATTTCTTCATCCAATCAAGTTCAAATAAATTTTTTTAACTTGTAGTGGATGCCACTTGATGTTAATACAGATTTTTCAAATATTAATTAATTAATTAAATTTAATTAAATTATTTACTGGTTTTTGATGCCAACTTATATTTGTCTCTATTGTTGTAACAATGTCACTGCTAAAACAGAGACAAAAGTTTGCGACGAAAACCTGTTTTTCGGCCAAACTAGCCAAAGCGGGTTTGTATTGTTACAACAATGCAGACAAATCGTACTCTCCCATTGCTTTGCCAATCCCCACTCTTTATCGAATATTTTCAAGAATCTAAATTTCTACCTCCAATAAAAAAAAATTTTCTCCTTCACCACAATGAAAATCCCTGTTGAAAAGTATTTTAGTATCATGCAGAAACGGCATCTCTTAAAAGCACTACTAATCTCTCATTAATAATCTCACTGTAAAAATTGAAAATATGTGTAAATGAAAGATAGAAAGGAAAAAATATCTGTGCCCGTACAGCATACGGGCAAACAGGTTGTAATAAGCTTTCGGTAGTCCGTACGGTTAACAGGCAAACCAGTTAAGCGACTGTCAGGCGAAATGTGTTTTGAATCAAACTAATTAAGAATACAATTTCGGATTTTTGGACTATCAATTGAAAGCTCTTCGACTTATGAGCTTGAAGCCATACTAATTTTTTTTTATAAAATGAGAGTTTCAAACTTTTGCTCATTATATAAACCTTTTAAATAAAAAATGCAGTTTAAATGCAGGTATATATGAGAAATTATTTGTAATATATTTTGATGGAGAAAACTTACTTCTAGATTTGAGACCCCAATATTTCAGTAGTCATAGCTTGCGAACTACTGCTCGACGCTGTTGCCATGGCATCCTGTTGCCAAGGGGGCTGAGTGCAGTGACGAATATAGGGGTAGGATTTTGGGGTTCAACCCCCATGGACTAACAGATTTTTAATTTTTACCCAAGAGATTATCCCTCGGGGATTTCATCTACATGTTTTTAGAATGTAAGCTCCCTCCACCCACAAAATCGAGATCTAGGTACTTTGATTTGGCTGATTAGTCATGGTCACGAACCTAGTGACCAGCTTTAACGAGATGCGAGTCCAGATGTCATTGAAGACCTGCCATGTGCAGGGTTGCTCTCACGGTTCAAAGTCCTCACTTAAGAGTAGTGGGAAAGTTTGGAGAGTTCAGACCAGTTCAGATCTTTGTGGATCGAATCACTAATAGCCTTTGTATTGTTTCGAAGTCTGATGTTAATAAACACTCAGTTATCATCGAACTCTTTACATTTGAATGTAGAGAACAAGACATATATTAGATTACACCCTCCCTCTCCTTTGAAGATATACTTTTTGTTAGCTAAATAAATTATTATTTTTTTACATAGGTTTTAGGTATTTCTCCCAGAAATCGGTGTAAGGAAGGATCTTTTGATTAACTTTTTGAACTGTGTGTGTGTTACTTAGAATACTAGAAACAATTTTTTTTTAAGAAGTGCCATAATGGAGAAAAGAAAATAACTGAGTTTAAAATATAAGTGCAAATAAATGAATCTAAAATCATTGAAAAAATAGTTCGATGCAATGAAGTGCTACAACTTTTCAAAGCAATTTTTTTTAAAGATATTTTTTTTTAAAAAAAGAAACCTTGCTTATATTTTTAAACCTATTTTATACAAATGAAACTATACAAAACTTATTTTAGTTTTGTCTTAACTGACCCAACTAGTAGTAATTTTAAAAAAAAAAGCATTGATAGTATTCTATAATTAATACTTTTGACCGAGTTTCAAAATTTTGTCAACAGTCACCAAAAGTCATAGAGGCTCCGTTAATTAAAAAAGCGAGTCAAATCATATTTATTTGCGTTATCCTTGAGCATTTGCTTAAACAATATTACTTCAAGAGTAAACATTGTAACGGGTCTATCCGCATTTCTATTAATCCTCTTGGGTAAATTAATCTTTTTAACTGTAATTTTAGCTGAAAACCGCTTTCTGTAAAGAAGAATGGGTTTATGTAAATTAGAACTTTTATTTAAGTGTTAGTCGTAGAGTAGGCGTGATTATGGTTGAAAGTTGATATAAAAGCAAACTCAGTGTTCGTATAGTTAAGTCAAGTTGGAAGATTATTCAAGTATTGAAGAGCAGAGCGCTCCCAAGAAATAAGATAAGTGTTCTTATTTCTATTATACTTAGCTTAATTAAGCTTGATTGCTCCTCGGGTCTAAAGATTTAAGTTCATTTTCCCTTTGAGTTGTTTAAAGCTACTAAGTAAAAGAGTAAATAGAAGTGTGATTGCTATTAAAATGGCTGATCTTTACTCCAACTCCCGCCGGGACACAACAAGATTTAATATTATTGTTTTTTTGTATGGAAACTTTTAAGCATAAATGAAATAGAGAAATAGCCACACTGTGTAGTGATAGAGGAGAGAAAACAGGAACGTGAATCATAAAATAGATAAGGGGCTGCATAGAGATGGAAATAATTGTCGCATAAGATACGTAGAAAAGAACGGGTGTCATTGCATTGCGTGTATAGGTTAATTGCGTTTGTATGAATAGGTTTTCATGATTTTTAAAAGTATATGAATATATAGTAGTAGAATTTCCTTGAAAGATATAGACTTTTTTTTTATCAGTGGAATGTACTTCATATTTATATCAAACAATTTCTGTATTGGGGGAGTTTCAAGAATAAGTTATCCTTTCAAGAAATCCTCTTTATTATTTAAGAAGATTGCAAACTGAAGATGTTTCTCATGACATAAATTTTTAAGAAAATTATCTCATTTAGATTGATTGTAACAGTTTATATACGCATCTTTCAGAAAACTTTTTTCCTTTCTTTTAAATAAAAAAGATAAGACAGATAATTTTTTCAAGAAAACTGAAGTCCAATTCATGAGTTGATAGTTTTCCTGCTGCAGATTTATCGGAGAACTCAAGAGCAATCCAACTGTACATAAAGATAAAAGGGCATTTAATCCATTCCTTTTAACCGTAAGCTGCCGGATAATCAATTCCGATCAGACAAAGGAAGGGAGGGGGAGGTAGCAGAAGCGGCTTTTCAAAGTCTGTATCTTGATAACTGATCTCGCTTGTCAAAATGGCGTATAAATCATTTGTGATCGTAAACAGTAAGACAAGCAAAATATACTCGGAGATTGCAGGAACAATAGCCAAGGTCGAACCAATGCGTTTTTATTACTCAAGAAATTTCTGCTCATTTTTTCTTTTTCTCTTCTTTTGTAGCCCCCGTTTTCTTTGAAAAGTTTTTAGGTGAAGAAATGTCTTGTTTATGCGACGACCTTGGCGACATTTTGACAGCGGGATATAATCTGTCGCCACCTAATTGACTGCGCCGTAAAAGAAGCAAGTGCTTAGAAAATCAGCAAATCGACACAACTGTGATGCGCAGTAATTAAGTTATACTTTATACTCTGAAATAATTTCAATTTGTGATACGTAATATTTTTCATTCACATTATATTGGTTGAAGACTTGGCAATTTTAACTTGGGTATACTGTAGTATTACCAAACTTATACCGTAAGGGATCTGCTAGCATTTATTAATAGAAATAAGCGTTTTAAGCAATTAAATACTTGAAAAAGTAAAACTACATTTTTCTGTGCATTAATTAAATAAAAGTTTGAATAAGTTAGAAAATAATTTAGGATAAAAACAGAAATATAATATTGAATGCTTTAATTCAAAAAATTGAATTCATTTTTGACGAAAAAAACTATAGAATGTTTTTCCCGGTCAATATAAAGTAATATAAAGTGTTTAAAAATAGTATAGTTTGAACAATATTTTAATGACAATGTGATGAGTGTGAAACTGTGACTCGTATATTTCTATATCTTTTTCCATTTTTTTTTCAAATTAAATTTGGAAGAAAAGCATGTTTTAATGATTGTATGCATATTTGTCATAGCAGGCTCAATTTTTTGCGCCTGCAAATTTTTGAAAAATTATTTAATACATAAATTAACACGACTATATTTAGGTTATGCAAAAAAATATCATCCAAATTCCTATTTAAGCTTTTGCATATGCAAAAAGTGAACAAGCTCTTAAATTTTTTTAAGCTTTGAAATCGAACATTTGTATACTATTGTGTAAACTAAAGCAGTGTTGGCAAATTGTATGTCACGGGTTTGCGTGAGGTTTTATCTGGCCCAAGGCGCAAAATTTTAAACAATAGTATACAAATGTTTGATTTCAAAGCTTAAAAAAGTGTAAGAGTTGTACTATAAAAGAGAGTAAAACTATCCAAACTTTAATTTGGGAGACGTTTAATATATTAAATACCAGCGGTTGTTAAACTTTTTAGCCGCCCCTCCCCCCTTCCTATATATATATCAGCGTGTCATAGGAACCTCTAAGATTTTGAACAATTCTCCCCAACTTAATATTCTTGATCAAAATAAAAGTTCTAGTAGGGTCTTTTCATTGGGGGACAGTTTAGTGATTTAGTCTAGCATGAGGCCTTTAGGAGTCTGTAAATGAGGGCAATCTCAAAGTTATACAAGAGACTCCGCGGACTCCCTAGAAAAGCGCTGTAGACCCCTCAGGGGTCCGCGGACCACAGTTTTACCCTTTATCTACCGACGGTACTTATAAGTACCACTCACTTTAAAATTACATAAAATAACCATTTTTTAGGAATACTCTGACGATACTTAGCAGGAATATTCTTTGAAATCCACTCTTTCAAGATATATGGCACCATGGGCTCTATGAGGAGTATTTTAGCGGGAAAGGTGAATAGTTTTATAGCAGAAATCGCATTTTCAGCGGATTGTGAAGATTGTCAATTTCGTTTCTTACTTTTTTTTTGCATGTTAATGAAGACCTTAGAAAACGATTTGGCTATTTATTTCAAGTGAACAGTGTATATAATTAATTTTACTGTTGGATATCTTTAATTAACCTTTTACATGCCAATGTTCCATTACTGGAACTTCAATTTTGAAATTTTTTGAAAAATTCAGTTTTATTCATATTGTTCCATAAAAATTATTTTGAAGAAAAAAAAATGGATTTTTTTAGAACTGAAGTACTTTTGTAAAAGTCAATGGTCTCTCTGAGAAAAAAATTCTAAATTACGCATTTTTTTTTTTTTACTTTTGATCGGGCAAAATTGAAAATTTCATATAAAATTCAAAATTTTAAAAATATGTTTATTATTTGGTAAAAGTAATTAAAAATGATCATTTTAACTATAGAATGCAAGATATCATAAAAAATATCGTTATTTTTTTACTATCGAGTAAGAAATTTCAATGTACCAAAAATAGAACTTGTTTGTATAATTGTATTTTTTTGTTTCCCTGTTTATAAATTTGGATTTAAATTGATTTCTCAAACCATAGTAATACCTATTAGTTATGTTGATTATATTTTTGATTTTTCCATTCATTTTACCAAATTTTTTGCCTCATATTTCTATTAGTTGATTTCATTTTATTTTTTAAAATGTGTCGGCAGATTTCGGGTCAACCTCTGTACACTTATTGTTTATTCATGTAGATCTTTGAAGCTTCACGAGAGCTTAGTGACAGAACTCGTAATTTCAACCTTAATAGTGTGACGAAGACGACACCTGAGTTGACACCCAATTTCTGCACCATGGACTAACTTGAGAGATTTTGCATGTGTCAGCCCCTCACACAAGAGTCTTCAGTTTCACCGAAACTTAAACACATGATTCGACAGAAATATTACAGGTCATGAGTTAGTTAATAATACCTCTTATATATACCCCTCTTTCTACATACAAAGAAGGAGGCCGTGGTAGCCTAGCGGTCATGGTCACTGACTCGTGGTCGGCGTCTCATAAGCTGGAGTCTAGTGCCTTTAAAGATCCGCCGTGTTGAGGAGCTGATGCAAGTTAAATTTGTCGGGGCTCAAACGTCCTTACGTTGGTGAGGTGTGGAAGTCAGACAGAAAGGTTTGATATATTGTAGGTATTATCAATAAGGTGTAAAAGTGTATTTGAGGATTCTTAGACTCAACTCGTGAGGCCTTAGAAATTAATTGATTCTAATCACACTGCATAAAGATCATCAATTGTTTCGCATGCCAAAAGTAACACGTAAGTTTTAGGTTGATTGTTATCTTAATTAGTTTCATTTAATCAAGTAGACAGATGGCCGTGGTAGCTCAGTGGTTATGATCACGAACTCGTGGACGAAATGTCACGATTTCTTGTCTTGGTGCCGCTGAAGAGGGGATGGCTGCGTTAGTCTAGTGGTCAAAGTATCGGATCGTAACTGGCTTGTGACGAGTTCGAGCCTAGTACTACTAAAGACCCTCCGTGTAGGGGAGTGATGCTCGTTAAATCTGTCGAGAGCTCAAACGTCCTCCCTTTGGTGTGGTAGTTAGGAGAGGGAGGTGCCAGCTCAGGTGTAGTCCTCGTCACTTGACCAGGGTTCAAAATGACGAGGTCTGTCGCCAATCAAGCCCTCGTGTAGCTGAACAGGGTGACATTAATGTTCATTCACTCATTCACGCCGTTGAAGAGGGAGCCAATGCGCATTAAATGTGTTCAGTCGCAATGTCCTTCCCTTTGGTATGGTAGTTAGAAGAGGGGCTGCCAGCACAGATGTCCTTCTCGTCACTTGACCATGGGTCGAAATGTCGAGATCTGTCACCAAAAGCCCTCGTATAGCTTAATAGGGTGTCGTTCATATTCATTCCCTACACACAAAAAAGTGAAAGCATTTTAAAATTTAAAAAAATACAGAAATTCATAAGTGATTAAGCATTGCTTGGATTCTGAAAGGTTTATAGAGTCCATGTAAACAAACTGGGATTCAGCATTTAACCTGAAAGCAAAAGCACAAACGTTCCGTGAATTAAAATCTGGTTTTCCGTGATTGAAACCTAAGCGATGGGTTAAATAATTGACTCCGCCGCTAGAATGCAAAGTAGAACTTAAGCTCCCAAGCGTGGTGTAGTTTACTAACTAGTCCGCCAGTAAGAGTGTAAACCGAGCTTTAAATATGAACAAATTAATTAGGCTAACAGTTACACAGTTCACTGTTGGCTGTGGAAGGAATTTCAATCAGATTGGATCTGTTTTTTCTTATTGACGGAGACGTTGGAGGGTGCTTTTATACACAGATGGATTAGAGATCAAGTCCCTCAGGTCACGTTTTTAATAAACAAAATTGGAACTGGTAATTCATCATCCATCTTGACAGTATTTTAAAACAATTGCTATCAGGAATGATTGAGGCGTGAATTACGTATTTATGGCTTACGATTTTGTAAAAAGAAATGATTTCTTTATATAATATTTGGTGCTGTGAATGTAAAAGTATGCAGTAAATATGAGAATGAAATATATTTGTTTTTTTTAATCATTTATTATTTCCTTGATTAATAATCTATGAACGAAAGAAGGAAACAAAGAAATCAAATTAAATTCATAATGAAAGAGGTGCAAAAGAAGGAAAAGTGTTTCTCTAAAATGGAGTAATTGTTATACCTGAAAGGATGTTTATATATTTAAAGAATCGAGAGAAATATATTGGAGTAAAAATAAAAATTTGCCAAGTGTTACCCCCTCACCTGTAACAAGCTATTATCTTAGCTAGTAATAAGTTGTCGTATCCAAGGCCAGATCTACGTATGGGCTAAAAGGGCTGCAGCCCAGGGCCCCCGTTCTCCGTTGAAGATAACTAACAGAAAAAGATGTAATAAAATAATAAATTTCAAAATAGTAATGAAATAATAAACCCCTATAAAAGAATAAAAATCAAAAATAAAATACCAGAAGTACCATATCAAATTTATTTTCATTTTTAAGAGCAAGAGCAATTTACTCTTTTGTTCGTCCACCCTACCACCGAATACGCAGAAATTAATGATTAATAGACAGTGGCTCTATCATAGAGCGGCACCGGCGAGCATCAAGCGTTTATACAAATGTAGCGGCACTATTTCTGTAGCCATTTATTTTTGTACAATAGTAATTCTAATTTACTATAGAAATACTGATATTTGCATACTACCTGCAATTAAAACATAGGTACTTGTTTATTCAAGTGAAAAGTAAGTGCCGATACACATTTCTAAATTATTTAAGTAGGAAGATATTGAAGTAATGATTAAGTATTTTCCGTATTTTTAATTTTTCAAAGATTGAAACATCAGGATTTCCCATAAATATGTATGTTGTCGTAAAATTTGTTAACTTAATTACTTCTAAAGGAGAGATATAAAAAAGTAATAATCAGTTTATGTGGGTTATGGAGATTCACCGCGAATATTATGGATAAATGTAAAAAGTCTTGATTTTCGTAATAAGTCGGCTTTTTTAAGTATAGGTAGCAACAGCAAATAATGGATGACAACGGAAAAACAATATTTATTTAAAGTGGGGCAAATAATTCTAAAGTTTATTTTTATGAAATCCCCTTTAAACTGATGGGCTAATAAATAATAATAATCAGCGTTTTAGGTTTTAGCGAGTATAGACAAGGATTTTTTATTTTTTAAAATTAACTAGGTACTTTTTTTCAATTATCTTAGAAATATACTATATTTCTAAAAAATTGTAAGAATATTTTTAGTTTATTAAGCTCATCGATTGTGTTATCGTAATTTTATGACCTAAACTTTTATACATATTTTCAGGAAAATCAAGTACTTAGTTAACAATATAAATATGTCTGGCAGAAAATATAAAAGAGTAGCGGAAAAACGAAAACTATTGTTAAATCGAGGAAAAGAAAAAATTAAATGTGTCCCAAAAATTTAACTTTTTTTACAATGGAACAAAGTAATAAGACTAAAACAAACGCAGAGACATTAACAAGCGAAATAGAAAGGAACTTAGCCAAAGAAAACGGAGAAACACAACAAGCAAATATTAATGATGAAAATATGCAAGATTACTATGACCAGCTGCCTTCTGAAAAAGATATTGTTCAGCCACACAGAGAACATCAGTAATGCCCCGACCGAACAGTATTTAGAAAATGTTGGGTATGAATCTGAGAATTATACGTTGACGGGGGTTCGTGGCCCTAAATCTCTAAGTAATCATTTTATTGATTATATCCTTTCACATGAAGTGAGTTATTTTCCAAATAAAGATCCAAACAATATATTTTATGTTTCCGTAAGAGAATACAAAGAAAAAAAAAGAGATGATTTTCGACATTTAAATAAAAAACGTAAAAATGGCCAAGTGCTGGAAAGATCTTGGTTAGGTTATTCAACTAGTATTGGTAGTGTTTTTTGTTTGACCTGCAAACTTTTTTCTAAAACAAATTCTCAATACACAACCGGCTTTTCTGACTGGAAACATGTAACAGTGATTGGAAACAGTTGTTAAGAAAATCATAAAAATTCTATTGAACATAAAAATTCAATGTGTTTGGTTGACTCGAAAAGAAAATAAGCCTGTTTTAGATAGACAGTTACAGGAGCACTAAGAAAAGATACAGAATATTACCACAATGTCCTCAAACGGATTATTTCGGTAGTAAAGTATTTGGCTATAGAGGTTTATCAATTAGAGGGGTACCGAGGAAGTTTTTGGTTCTCCTCATAGTGGTAATGTTATGGGTGCCCCCTGGAATTGTTAGCAGAGTTCGATCCATTCATTCGTTCGTGAACATATTGAACAGCGAGAATTATACGACCAAATCGTTAATATCGTACGTATCAAAAACAATATATGAGCAAATAATTGAGATCATGGGCAAGTAAATCATTAAAACAATTACAACTCAAATAAATAATGATGACACAAAGTACTATTCAATTGTGATAGATTAAACACCAGATTTGTGTGTGTGTTCCATAATGACCAACTTGCTATTGTGTAATACGAAATTGTTTTCGGGGAAAAGTGTATGAAAGACGAGTCTCATTAATTAAGATTAGCAGTCACACTGGCTTATGCTTACTTAATTCTCTACAAGAATTTTTAGAAATAAATGGGATAATTGTAGGGGACAGTCATTTGACAACGCTGCTAATATGTCGGGTCGATATAATGGTGTGCAAACTCTTTTAAGAGAAAAAAAAAATAAATTCACTAATTATGCGCCGTGTGCTGTGCACATTCTCTTAATCTGGTTGGTGAAGAATAAGTTAAGGTTGCAACTGAAATTGTGAACTTCTTTGGTTTAGTGCAACACGTATGTTTTCTTTTCTGCTTCAACCCATGGGTGGGAACTTTTAAATCATGAAATTAAACTGAAATTTACCTTAAAAAGTTTAAGTCAGACCAGATGGTTTTGTCACTAAGATATTGTTGAAGCCATTTTAGATAATTATGATAATGTGGAGGTGGTATCTATATAAGCCAGTAACAGCCACTAGACTTAAGTGATCATTTTAGTGTAGTGGTTAAAGTTGCGTGCTTACGGAGTCGAAGGTGCCGAGTTCTAATCTCCTTCAGTAATATCATGAATATTCTTAAAACATTTATTGACAATGAAAATGAGAAAATTAATTTTCGAAAAGAGGCAATAAATTTATTTAATAAACTAACAAAACTCGAAACTGCCATTTTAATTATATTTTGGGAAGAAATTTTAGAAAGAGATTTAACAAAACAAAACAAAAAATTTACATTTAAAAACACATTTAACAAAAAATTAGACTCCTGGTTTGGGCATCTGTGAAGGGAATAAGTTAATTATATGTATATGTCATTAAAAACGTTTATAAGCAGTGTACGATATGAGTCAGATAAAAAACTAAAGGAGTATCAAGACTCAGCCAAAAAATTAAGTCATAGAGTAGGAATAGAATATAGCGATGTGGCCAAGATAGCAATGACGATTTATTTCAAAATTTACAGGTCAATCCACAGAAAAAGCTGAGTACGGGACAGAAAAATTTAAAAGAGACACGTTTATTGTTGCGTTAGATAAGTCATTCCTTGATTTAAATAGAAGAAACCAAGTGTATATATATGTAGGATATAGTAAGAAATTAAAATTTTTGATGGATTTGCAAGATCAAATAAGTAGAACGTTGGCCTGGAGAGTGTACGCGCTATTGATTACTATTCAGATGACGTAGGCCAGAAGGTGTTCACACAGTTCAAAGTTTATCTAACATTAAAAAAAAACTGAGCTAGAGTCCTATACTTGTAATGATTCAATTTAATTTTTGAAAACAAACTCGTTGACGTTTTTCCAAACTTGCATACCATTTTAAAGATTTTTCTAACATTCCCTGTTACTAGTTGTGAAGCGGAGCGTGTGTTCTCTAAAATGTCCTACATAGAAAACAAATATAGGACAGCAATGACATATACTAGGCTTAATTATTTATCACTTTTTTCTATACTGATCTCACCAGACTTAAAATATGTTGAACAAATAAAAGAATTTGCCGCACATATTTGTAGAAAAGTTTTTTTTTGTAAATTATGTAATTGTTTATAACGTATTTAGATTGTATAAACTAATAATAATTATAAAAAAACCCTTAAGTTCCATACATTTTAAATTTTCCAGCACAAAAATTTTTTTAAGAAAATTTTAATTATTTAAGGGGCCTTCAGATATTGTTAACCCAGGTCCCCCAAAGGTTACGGTCCGGCCCTAGTCGTATCTGATCACTTTCCAAATTAAAGTAGTACAACACTTATAAGTGCACGTTTGAAAATTTATTTCTGCATTTTCACACCATTGTTTAATTTTTTTTCTGATAGACATGACTAATGATAAAAAGGACACGAGACCTTGTTTATTGTACGAGTTCTACATAAACAGAACAGTAACCGTGGTAGTTGTACAGATGGTCGTCGTAGCCGTGTGGCTATGGTCAGAAACTCGTAACTGGCGAGTCGTGATTTTGAATCCTGCTGTCAAGGAAGACCCGCTATGTAAAAGGGCTGATGCACGTTGAACCTGTGTGGATTAAAAGTTCTCACGTTGGTGTGGTGTGGAAATTTGGAGAAGAGATGCTAGCTTATATGTTTCTTGTCCAATGTTCAAAATTAGAAAGTACGACGCCAGTAGCCCTCGAAGTACTTAAAGGTATCCGACTACATTCGGAACCGTGATTTTGCAAAAGCGTATAAATGGATAATATTTATGATATTTAGTGTCACTCAGGTTAGAAAACGTACATAAAATTGTTTTAAGAATATTACTGCAGTAAAAAAAATTATTTAAGTTCAATATTTTGATAAAAAATGAACATAGAATGACCCATTTTCAAAACATTCTCTTTTTATGGAAAATGCTTCTATTATAATGATATTTTGCTTGTTTATAGCACAGACCTCTCTGTACAGAGGCGGAACTAGAAGTTTTGAAACATATAACTTAGAAATGGATTTATCTATATTTTACTACAACAGAGGGGAGAAATTTTAAGAAAAAAATGCCGATAATTATATGTCAATTGGTGGTAACTCTGAAAATAATATGAATTTTTTAAAAGTCCTAGTTCAGACTCTCTGGAGAAGTATAAATATTATAGAAGCATTTCTTATGAAAGGAGAACGTTTTAAAAAAAGGTTATTCTAAGTTAATTTTTTGCCAAAATATTGTATTTAAATACTATTTTTTTTGTCATAATGTCCTTAAAACAATTTTATACATGTGTTCTAATCCAAATGACGCTAAATATCATGAAAATTATCCATTTATGCGCTTTTTTATATCCATTTATGTGCTATTTTTTATCCATTTATGCGCCGAACGTAGTCGGATACCTTAAGTGTGACGTTATTATTCATTACAAAAGGCAATCATCTACCCACTTGTTAATGGTTTTGGATTCCTAATGAAAGAAACAGTTAGGATTAGGCAAAGAATAGATGTCTAACGCTCATTGGCTCTAGATCAAACTTGAAAAACAACAGAAATCCATCCCTACTAGGATAAGCCAAAACTTTCGTTATTCTACAGATAACAGAAGCAAAACATTCGCAAACATTGTGTTTTAGCAAAAAATTCAAATTTGCAAATTGCATATCAACGAAACATTCAAATCGTTATCTGTGTCTCCTTGCTTTCTCGGTACAAAAATGACAGGAAACGAGTTAAGTATAATAGGACAAAAAAAGTGAGTTATGTTGTCGCGATCCTCCGATCGCGCGTGTGAGAGGGTTTGTGAGTAAAGATCAGACATTTCTCAATCTAAACAATTTTATTGCCTTTATTCACTTAATAGACTTTATCAACTTAACTGAGAATGCACTTAAAGAACTAAACCCGAGGAGCAATCAAACTTACTAATTTAATTATAATAGAAATAAGAGAACTTATCTATTATCCTGAGCGCTCTTGCTTCAACACTTTTTTAATCTTTCCTCTTTAATTAGCAATGCTAAGTACGACCACCAGTCGCTAACGCTATCTTTCTTCTTATTCTCACTCTTCAACCATCATCACGCCTATTTCACGACTAGTACTTAAATAGAAGCTCGCATTTACATAAAACAAAACCAAATCATCTCTACGGTTTTAAACTAAATTCACAGTAAAAAAGAGTATTTTACCCAAGAGGATTATAGTAGAAAGCCCGAATAGAACTCGTTACAATGTATCGCAACGCGAAACACCCAAATACTGTATAGCCAAGCCAATATTGACTTCCACTGTCATCAGTCAGACAAACTGCGATGCGCATTGATCGCTAAGAAGCCCATTGTCATCAATCGGAACGGTGTTAGCCACCTTGACGATAACGCGTATCATCATGTTCTTATCCTCACTAAAAAGATGAATTTTGGTTAAAAGACTTTGTTTCACCGTCTCTGTTCTCCAGGCTTGACTGACTATTTATCAAACCTGCAACTGATTATCAATCGTTTCTACTTACTTATTATTACTACTACTGATATATCACGCGTAATGGTTATCACTATTAATCTATTGAATGTCTGAAGACACCTACAGATTATCAATTGTTTCGTGCATTAACTAATTCTTTCGGTTGAAAAATCTAAGATGATCTTGATGTGAAAACTGCCATACACACACAAGACATTTTTTTTTTTCATTCTAAACTGAAGAATTTTTACCGACGTGGAATTTATCTCTTGCCTGGAAGATGGTAAGATGTCATGGGTAATAATGATTAATATGAATAATCATGCATTCTATACATTTTGGGCGCTTCGCGCTTCATCGTTCTAGTTATATTTATATAATATAACCACCTGTTTCTCTCTTAGAATTGTTGCCACAGTAGCCTAGTGGCCAGGGTAATGGACTCGTGGCTGGCTTGTCATGAGTTCGAGCCTAGTACCGCTTTAGACCTGCCATATAGGGGCGGGGGCGATGCACGTTAAATCTGTCAAGGTTCAAACATCCTCCTGTTGGTGTGGTGTGGAAGTAAGGAGAGGGCGGTGCTAGCTTAGGTGTCATCCTCGTCATTTGACCAAGGTTCAAAATGAAGAGGTCCGTTGCCAAAAGCCTTCGTGTAGCTGAACAGTGCGATGTCAATATTCACTCACTCTTTTAGAAGTGGCTGCGGTAGCCTAGTGGTCATGATCGCCGACTCCTGGCCGGTGTGTCAGGAATTTGAACCCTATCACTGAAGGGATGATGCACGCTAAATCTTTAGAGGTTCACAGTCTTTTAGTGCCGACTGGGTGGCGTAGTTGGTTTATCACTGGCCTTCTGCACCCAAGGTTGCGGGTTCGATCCCGGCCCAATTCGGTGGATCTTCATGATGCAGAAAATCGACAGTGGCCATGTCGTATGATTATGCGGCATGTAAAAAATGCCTTGGAGTGCCTATTTGGCTTTTGTGCTCTCGGGAAAATTAAATTCCTAAGTTCAATTTCGCATCGTCAGAGCTCAGTTGCCTCCCTCTGGGGAAGAAACATGGCGTCAAAATTACCTGCAGTAATTGGTATCGCCTAAATGGTACTGCACTAAAAAGTGATACCATCTCCTGGGGAATGAGCTAGGTCTGCAAAGGTAAAAAATACCAATATGAAGCCCCATTAGTGAGAAAAAAAGTCTTTTAGTTGGCGTGGTGGGAATTGTTCCGAGAGGGGAGGTGTCGTCCTTATCACTTGAGCATAGTTCACAAAATTACAAGCTTCTGTCACCAATATCTCTCATGTTGCTTTATTGTGCGACGTAAATAAAGCACAAACTCACCTAACAGAGACTAATTTTCGCTATTCTCGCAAACAGAGATTTGTGTTTGCATTTCGTTGCAATAAGTTGGCAAGTCTGATACAATATCTGGTCATTTATTTGGAACCTAACCAAAACATAACATTAAGACTATACACACTACTTCAGAAGTATATGTGAATGTCTTTTAGACATTATGGTATCAACACTAAAACAAAACGATGGTGTGCCTCTTCCATGAAATGCAAAGAAAACCCATTCAACACTTTTCTACGGGAAAAAAAAAACTTTTAAAAGAAAATATGCATGTGAACTAATTTTAAAAGAACCTTTATCTAGATTGATCTCTTAAAGAAAAATTTTTTTGTGGATTATTTGAACCAGTACTGTGACGGGTCTTTACTCGACCTTCACCAACTAAACCTTTTGGGAAATCTTTGGGCTAGCATTCGCGTTTATTTCACAGCCATCCTTCTCAAGAAGAAACCCTGAGTTGCAAATTAGTTAGAGTATATAAAGTTAGAGTTTGATAATTGTAGGTCAGGAGGAGCGGAGCATCTGAATGCAGCGTAACTAAGGTGAGATTTAAGATTTACGCAACGACTTAAGGACGGAATTTGGCTACTAGACTAAATTAGTGGATCAGGAATTAATAGATAAGGATTGATTAAAATTAAACTGATCTGATTACGTGCGCTTATTCACTTAGGGTTGTTGCTTTCTTCATATCACTCTTAGGGCTTCCTTTTCTAGTTTACTTTGTTGTTGACTAGTACAACTGAATAATAATAAATTAGATTTATCATGGAGAGCTCTGGTCATGCTTCGTTCCCTTCCACATCTTCAGGTAGACAGGACAATGAAGAAGCGACTTCAGGGGGAAGTCGCTTACAGTACAACTAAAATACTTTTATGACGATTAAACCTAGTATATTGGGATGTTTTTGATTCAAATACACTGACACTATTATTGCAATAAGAAAAAATAAGTTATATTTGTACAAAAAAACATAATTTGAACTAGGCTTGACATAACCACACTTCATAACCCCAGAGTAAAATGAAATATTTAAAATTATAAATAAAGTCTAGAGAGAGACGAAGGAACAATTTATAACAGCCGATGAGGTGATTATTTTCAATTATTTACGGCTGTTGCCACGCTGGTATTTTTACTACAATCGTTGATGTAAATTCAGTGTAATGGTGTCTACAGGTTGTGATTTTTTTTAACTTTTTTATACGATGGCATTTAGTTGACACTACATAAAATATAACAGACAGCGCATGTATTACTTATATAAAAATAAAGGAATTAAAATTGTAAATAAAAATTATTTTAAAATTTTAATCATTTAACCAGGAAACCAGCAACATGTTACAATTTCTTCAATATGATAATAACCGATTTAAGCTCGAGAAATTTACATAAGAGAGTAGTAAATCTTTTTTCCGCTGTAATATCAAGCTTTATTAATTCCTTTTAATTTGAACCAAAATACGAAGTAAAAACATTAGATAATGTAAGGATTTTCATTTAAATAAATACTTTATACTCTTAAAATAGTTTATTTTCGAAAAAGTAAAGTAAAATTTGATTTTACTCATATTTAAAAAAAGCAATATTATATGTTTTTATTTACATTATACAAAAAATTTACTCTTTTCTCTTCTACTTTGATTCCGAGGCGAGACGACGCGAATGTGGGGAAAGATTAATAATCATTCAAATTCATAAAATTAAAAAGCATCGCTTCACACATATTTCTAGTTCTGCATACTGCTTTCACTAAAAACTGGAAAAAAAATCGTTGCTGTTATTTTGCCTTTTTTTGAATGTTAGTTGAATGTTTTGTCTGCTTGTGTGTTGCAATTTTCAAAACCTTCAAGATTAGATACCGTGGACTAACGACTAAAAGTATTGACCTTTTTTTTGTTGTTGTTATTTATGACTATCTTATACGATATGCTTTTAATAATCACTATTTATTTTTAACGTATTCTTGTTAATCCCAAAACCAAAATCAATGACTTTTCAGTACCGATTGGTGGAAGTTGATTGAAGAAAGTTAACGACATCGCCATACTTGCCCTCCTGCCCAAGTGTTTTTACTGTTTAATGTTCATTAGTTTACTGTTCAGTTTAGATTAATACGTTTAATTAATATTTTATATTAATTACTTATTACTCCATTAATCCAGGGCAATCTATTACCAGCTAAAAGATCGATGAATTAACCACTGCTTCTTTCAAAAACATTTACCGTTTTCAATCGAAAAACTTAAAATCGAGCCTAATATTTTATGGTATCCGACTACCCTAAAATCATGATTTTTTTAAAAACAGACAGTTTTTTTGTGATTTTATTTTATAGTCCATTTTAGTAGCTTCATAAAAACACCAAGGTTTTTATTTTTCATTCACTAGAACAAAAACCACAAGTGTTTTAGTAAAAACAGAGGCCATAATTTTACATAAGATGTCAAACTTTAAAATGCGTTTCACTCGAAATGTGTTTTTTCCGTAAAACTCAAACGGGGACAGCGATTGCTAAAAAAGTTCTTAAAATAATTTGCTGAAATTTTGTGTGTATGTTCTGTATAATAGCAGAAGTGTTTTAACCTTCAGATTTATCAATCAATGTTTTATTACAAAACTTACAGTTCTTTATGTGAATATAAACACTGTTTTTTTAAGCAATTTTATATAACAGCTAAGATAAAGTGCTCTAGTTTTTGTAAAAAGAAAAATATCTGTTATCCTGAACGTCACTTCAAAAAAGAATAGTAAAGTAATACATCCGTTTTTTTTTTAGCCCCGTTTATGCAATATTTTGTCAATTTTTACCCATTTTTTCCCATTTTAGTAGTAATAATTGATTTTTCAATTCTTAATTTTAGTCTTTTTTTCTTAAAATGTACAAAATAAATCTAAAAACCACAAAAAAATCTCCATATATCCATTATTTTAAAAAAAAGTTGTCGCAAGTAGTCGGATACCTTAATGTTTACCGAGTATGATTTAACTGCTACTTAAGCCGCGGATCATATTCTTGTTATACTGCTTAAGGCCTATAATTTAGAGGCCAGGCAGTGGCGCACATAAGGGAAGGGTCCAAAGGTCCGGACCTTCCCCTAAAGCCTGTAATTTTGTTTCGATTGATTATAATCTGATGTATATAGTACGTAAAATTTAATTAGGTATTTATTATTAACTATTTCATTGATTAATGCTAATTATTAATTCAGTAATTTACTTTTTACTGTTTTTTGTTCCCGAAATCAACATAATCAAAAGAACATGTGTGACGGGTCTTTACGTGACATTCACACTAATCCTCTTGGGGAATCTTTGGGCTAGCAATCGCGTTTAATTCACAGTTATCCCTCTCAAGAAGAAACCCTGATGTGTAGATTAGTTAGATTATATAAAGTCACAGTTTGGTAATTGTAAGGGAGAAGAGGAGCGGAGAATTTGTTGCAGCGTTACGAAGGTGAGATTTAATTGATTTACACAACTTGAGTTAAGAACGGAGTTTGCCACTATACTAAATTGGTGGATTGGGATTTTGTTGTCTAAGATTGTGATTAGGTGACATTGAACTGTTTACTTGCGCTTGTTCACTTAGGGTTTATTGCTTTCTTTATATCACTCCTAGGGCTTCCTCTTGTGGTTTAACTTGTGGTTGATTAGTGTGCTTGAATAATAATAAATAATAATTATTATGGAAGTTTCTGGTTATGTTTTGTTTCCTCCCACACTCTTAGGTAGGCAGGACGGTGAGAGAGCGACTTCGGGGGAAGTCGTTCGCACATGTTTGATGGCGTATTGAAGCATGATACAAGAATGGTGGACTTTAGACTCTGGCCCCCCCCCCCCCTGAAAATTCTCGTACGCACCACTGAGGCCAGGCCATTATAATTTATAATGTATCTTTTGATAAGCATAAGACAGAGAAAAATA
>BMAV01011908.1:726579-742048 GCA_019973955.1 Trichonephila inaurata madagascariensis | reverse complement strand
TTATTGAGCATCAAACATTGCGCTTAGGGGCTTATATTGCTGTTGTGCAGTTTAATAATGGCTTTCAGTGATTAGTTTCAATATTAAATGAAATGGGTATTGTTTCGGGCTATTATACTGTACAGGGGCAAAAAAACCTTTGATAATGAACGCATTGCAGATTCAAAACGTCATTCACTGCCAACAGCAAAAACCTGCAGAAGAAAACTTAGGGCCGTTCGAAAAAAAAAGAATTATAAAAATTGAGAAAGAAGGAATAACATAAAACTGGAGAATTTTAAGTTGTTTTTTTTAATATTTACTTCATGTAACATGTAAGTATATTTTTTTAAATGTGGCTTTTGAAGAATGAAATTTTCTCGATAATTTTTACACGAAAACTGGGATATCTCCAAAACAATTGTATAAAATTCAATGAAATTTGCAGCACTTATGTTATAAGCCCTTTAGAGTGTAGCAAACCGCAAGTTTTAAGATTCTTAAATTTAATCTCACATTTTATAGCCCTTTTCAGCTTAGAATATAGTAATTTTGACGAAAAATCATTAATGTGAAGTTCAAATGCTTATAAAATATTTATTTTTGAAAATATTTTTTTATCTTGCAATTTGTGACACTTCAGGTTTATCAAAAAATATATAAATGCAATTAAAATTACATTATGTCCAATATAATTTTTTAATGCTGTTTTTCTTAAAATTGAACATTTTTTAAAAATTTTATAAAAATATTGTTTTTTTTCAAAAACAGGGGTGATGCATGGTATTTATTTGATAATTACAACTCCGTAAGCCTATTTATATTCTTTAAAACTATAAAATTCTTCTGAAAATCAGTTTTTGAAAAATTGGTCTTTGAACCTAGTCGGGTGCCTTAAGGGAGGTAGAGGACAACATAAGGATTGAGATTTGCAAAGGTCGGAAACATGTTCGTTCGGAACTAGGTAGCGTTGTTCACAAGAGTATCCAAGGAAACTTTGCCTGCATTACCGCAGTCATTTCAGCTACCATAGCCCAAAGAAGGAAGGTCTTACAAACGCCGAGCTAGCAGATATGCACCTGATTAGTCAGAAGGAAATACAGGACCAGTAGAAAGATTTTATCGCGAAAGATACCCTCAAAGAGATCCACCGGTTGTTTACTAATTGGCCTCTTAGTTTGTCGCGGTGCTCTTTGAAGATCTTATGAGTTTGTCTTCACGTTGCAGAACACGATGAGCACTATTTCAAAATCCTCTTAAGGCAGTAGTGACGGCTCGAACGTTTTTACTCGGATTCCTTCGAATGGTATCCAACAGATATTATTCTATGCTGGATGTTCGAGTCACTCTGGTTCACCCCCACGGTGCTTAATACTTCGTAAGGATTCATATTCATAGAAATTGTGATGCAAATTAGTAAACATCCGGTGGTCTGGTTCATCTCTATGTGAGTAACTTTAGTGACATAATCTTTCTGCTCATCGTGCGTTTTCATCTGACTAATTCGTAAATCAGGTGCATATCTGCCAGCTCGGCGTTTGTAAAACGTTCCATACTCCTTTATGGGCAATGACAGCTCAAATGACAGCGGTAATGCAGGTCTGTTTCCTAAATGCTCTTGTGAACAACGCCACCTAGCGCCGAACGAAGATGGTTCCGACTATGGGTTACTGTACAAATCTGGATCCTTATGATGTTCCCTACCTCCCTTAAGGTTTGACCTTATAAACCTGGTATGCCCTGTATAAGAAATGTATCTTTACATTTAAAAAATAAATTAAAAATAAACATTGACATGCTCTAAGTTTTTTTAATGTACATAAAAAAGATCAAAGTTTTTAAAAAAATGTTTAATTGCACGATTTCAATGTCCGCAACTGATGCGCGTCTGTACGAGATTTCAAACCATGTTATATGAGTTATATGAAATGTCACGTAATTAACTGTAGGGATGGCCACTGTAACTCGATGTTTGAATGTATCATTAATTGGAGATGGGTAAAACAAGGATTTTCAAGTATCCCTATAAAAAGAAATCCAAAGGTACTATTTCCGGAGATCCTTGGCCAGATTTTAATTTTGGGAATACGCTACCAGTCGTCAAGAATCTTTTATGCCATTCATATAAGTGTGGATCTTGACATGGACTTCGATTGTAGATAATCCGAAATGTATGCTGTATGTGTGTTACAATTTATAATTGGTAAGTCCTGCTACAACTTGTGATTGTTCCAGCAATTAAGCCTTTGGAGAATGAAAAAGTTGCTAATCAATAATTGAAACAAAATCATCTAGTTCACACTTAATTAAAAAAAAACTTTCATATTTTATTTATGGAACATAAAAAAAAACCATAAACGAACATCATTCTTTGCTTATTTTTGTCTATTCTCTAAAAATGTAAAGAAATTCCATTCAGACACCTTGTATGTAACAGAAATCAACAGAAAGCTTTTGGAACTAAGAAATCAAGCGAACAACATTGTCATTTTGAATTAAATATACTATCTAATTAAATACATTGAATGATATAAATGCATGAGAAAGGAAAGTATTATTTTCCCTTATTCTTCAAAATTCAACCAGTTATTAATTTGAAATATGTATTTTGTAGCGTTTTATTCATAACTATGTGTTATTTAAAGACTGCAGTTAAATATTAGCAATTTTCTTAAATATTTTTTAAAAAATGATTTTACGATTCTTAATCTAATATGCACAGCTGTAAGAAGTTAAAAGACTCGGCATCGTTTCAATTTTCAAAAACGTGTCCATAAAAGTTTCTTGAAGCATGACCTGATAGGTTATTTTATCAGGAAGAGCCATCTTCACCGCAAACTTACTCATAAAAATGCTTTTAATTAGGTCATCAAGAAGCAAAAAGTCATTTCTAAGACTGTTAAGCTCTCTAAGCGGTATAAAGTAAATAACTACAGCAACAACAATAAAAAAATATTTTTGTAATGAAATGTCATCATTCTTCAGCCTATTGCTAACAATTTATATGCAGGCTCTGTTTACTAACGTTGTTGTGGCTACAGATAAGGCCTGGCCGAAATTGATTTATAGTTGCTCCAGAGTGGTCCTCAAGAACTCCCGCAATCTTTGTGACGTCATTCAAAAGAGACCGTTGGACTGTCGAGGCAGATTAGCATTAATTAATTTTGTGTCTCTTTGTCTCTGTGACATTTGAGCAATCGTGCCGGAATTCTCGCAGTTGGAGGACATTAATGCGAAACAAAAGAGACAAGCCGAGATGTATCCTAAATACCAGCAGGGTCTTCAGTGTCGTAAATTAAAAGTTTTGTCACCTGCGCTATTTCGCTCGCTCCGAAAAAGAAACGAAAGAAAGTGGCACAGAATTGACGTCATAAAAACCTTTTTCATCAGGCATTACCATCTTTTGATCAGATAAACGTGGAGGTATGCAGGGTTATTAGCACATTTTAGAATTTTAAAGGTTTCGGGGAAAATTTGCCTTGTGAGAGTGTACATAAAAAAACTATTAAAATTTTTTGATGCAGTTGCTGAAGAATGATAATACTTGGAATTCTGTCATGTGTATCGGGTATTAATTTTTTGTAGTTTTTTTACCATTGCTGATTCAAGTACTCTGTTATTATTTGAGGAATCTTATATTATAACAAACATAAAACTGTTTTAAATAATTTATATTTCTTATGTTCTTATCAACTTGATTAGAAGACAGAGAGTTATTGAAGTCCCTTCTATTATTACGAGTTATGAAATTATTATTACACAACACACAGGGAATATCTTGAATGTTTTACTGTGAAAAAGTTTAAAATTATAGTTAAAAAATATTTTTTTTGAATGATTTTTTTTTATAGAATTTCAAAAATAATGTGATATCTTTAAGAATTATACACACAATGTTGTTCAATGTTTTTATTTTTGAAATAAATTTTCTAAGTGAAGCAAGTATTGATAGATTAATACAGAGTTTTGCATGTGTCATTATTCTCATCATAGTTTCCTTGAATAATAGTTTTGTTTTAACATTTCTAATCTCTACGTAAATATTTCTCTTTGAGGTTTATTAATTAAATCATTTATATATATATAATAAACATGATTGAGTGAAATTTTTTTTTATTAGGTTTCAAATATTTTGTTATAAATGATTGTTTGAAAATAAATTATTAATGACTTGTTTCGCAAAAACTCTTGCTTAAAGTATGTAGTGATTAAACTTTTTATCATACGACTTTCAAATGGATGCTTTACAGCCTTAAAGTTGTTTTTCTCTGCTGTTCAGGAGCAAGAAATAAGTATAATTTTTGTTTGATAAATTTTCTTATGGTTATGTAAAAATGCTTTAACTTGTAAACTGATTCTTTTTTCAAATAGAATATAGATTGATCCAGTACGATATTAAATATTAATTTTCCAATCTGTATGTACTATCCTTGCCTGTTTGAATAATTTCCTTTTTCCTGAAAAAACACATACCACACACTTTATTTTCTATATTTTTATCTTAAGCTAATTTTCACGTTTACCTGTTAAAGAAAAAACAGCAACAACATATTAATAAAGTACAAATATTTCATAATATTACATTCTTAATTTGTTAAATGGACATATTCATTAGTACCAGATGAAGTAATTTTTACACACTGGGTCCTTTTATATTTAATATATCTTATTAGATCTATTGTAATTTTTCAAAATTTCGAAAAAACAACACTGTTTTTATATTTTCAATTCTATTATTACGCACAAAAATAAATAAATGCAGTGTGTAGATATGGATCGGAAATTTTTTTCTCTGGAATATAGATGACGGAAAAATTAACATAAAAATTAATTTTTAGGTTGTGACGTCTCTCGCGTCCTTCTTCTAACATAACTCCTAAGTTCTTTGACGGCCACGATTAATGGCAAAACCTTTCCAAACCAATACCAAGAAGACAAACGGATCGAATATGTAAATGAGATATACTTTAAAAGGATAGAAGCTTTGATGAGAGTGAGCGACAAGTCTAGAGATAACTTAGTGTGGAATCATTCGGATCAAGTGTTAGTCGTCCTATAGCTCTGGAAGAAGAATACGTTCATATCAATTAAATTATAAGAAAGTCTGAATCTTCTCATCTAAAGTTACGTTATAGGTATTACCTCAATCGATGAAGGAAGGTGACTCTACAAAAGATAATATTTTGTATAGGAAGTTAGATTAGTCAGTTAATTTATTATAATTAAGATAAATGATCTAGTTGCGCGATCTGACTTGAATATAAGGTTTAATTGGGTGTTAACTCTCACTTTAAGAAAGTTGTCAATTAGAATTAAGTAATATAAGTTATTCTTAATAAAAGTTGTGTTAAGAATCCAATATGTCTCATCATTTAGATAATCCCACACCTCTAGCTTACGCGGATCCTATTAGACATAGTCATCACAGGATGGCTATGTCTCAAGGTTAAGTGTACTGCCTCGCGAGGAATGAATTGGCCTCGGTAGCCTTGTGGTCAAGGTATCAGATCGTGGTTGACTTTCCACGAGTTAGAGTCTAGAACTACTAAAGACCCACCGTGTAAGGGAGCGATGCACATTAAATCTGAATAGAGCTCAAATGTAGGTAGCTCAATGGTAGGAGAGGGGGTGCCAATTCAGGTGTCGTCCCCGTCCCTTGATCATGGTTCAAAATGACGAGGTCCGTCGCCAAAAGCCCTCGTGTATCTGAACAGTGCGACGTGAATATTCACTCACTCACTCTCGAGGAATGAAGTTAAGATATTTGAACCTTCTTACAATAAAAAAACCAAAGTTATTTTTTGTTAAAGAAGAACAGACATTTTAGTACTTTTTAAAACTTACTACGAAGAAAGAACATCGCAAGTATTTCTATTGGTTCTTGATATTACATTTGTGAAATAATCAATTTTTTAAAAATAATTTTGTCAAAAACATTAAAACTTATGAAAGGTTTTGGGGAGTGTTGGGAGTGAGCTCAAATTGCACTTATTGTTTACTCATGGTGAAAAATATATTTGTCATATAACACAAATTTGTACGCTTGTCATAAACGGTTAACTGGTTAGTAAAACCTTTAATTTTTTAATGAACTTAATACATTTTAAACACTTACAGTTTCATAGAAGCTTAGATATATAAATACATTATTTTACAAACAATAATATTAGATTCACTTGGTATTTGTTTGAAAATAAATGTGCAACGAATTTTATATTTAGAAAGAAGATTTGCTAGAGGGAAAAGAAATTTCCGAAGAATGATTCAAAATTCCTCTTTCAAATTTATTAGAATAATTGACAGGAAAAAATTCATCCATAAAGTATTTATTACAATTTTCAAAAACTTTGAATAACTTAAAGCGAAAATTTTTTGATTATTTATGATCATTGATGAGAACAATACAAAATTTTGATATGTTAATTTATACAACCGCAAATTATAGTTTAAGATATTGAAAATCATGATTAATGAATTATGAATCCTTCAAAATTATTACACTACTATAAAATTGCAAAATGTATGAAGGACAAAGTAACTACTGCGCTTTAAAATAAGTATTAATGAGCTCCTCTGTATTCAAGTCAAGTTGGCTCTAATTGGAAAAGCTGTGGCACTTTAAAAGTTGGATTTAATTTTAATTTAGTTCTTTATTTCGTAATAATCTAAAATGCCTGTTCTTTAAACGAAGGTATTGTCGTTCGTTTCAATGAAATTATTCAAGCAATAAATCAAATTTCTTGTAGTTTCAAAATGTTCATTTCTTTATTACTGTAGTAAGAAAGAATCAAATTTATTGCTGAACTTTTGAAAAATACGAAATAGGTTTAAATATTCCGTAATGTGTGAAGATTCCTTCTTTTCTCTTGGTGAATGATACACATTTTATCTATATTTAATATGTTTACTAAATTTTTTAAAAAATATTGTATTCTTGTAAATATTTAAAATACCCACCGAAATAATCCTTTTGTTAAATAGGAATTTACTTTGCAGCACAGTAGTTGTAAATTCTAAATACGGGACAAAAACTTTAGTGATGAATATTTTTAAGTATTATTCAGTCTGGGTAAAAAATATTTTAAAATTTTTTTTTTGTTTTATTTCTGTGGTTTTTATCTACCGGATATTTTTCTTCCATTTTATGCCAGAAAATCCTATGAAGTACTAAACAATAAGTATCCAATAACAGAGTAATGGATTCAATATTGAAATGAAGATGGCATACATAGAATGCAGTGTGCAAATGCACTGCTGGCCGTTTAATTTACAACATTATGAAAGAGAACTGTTAAAGCATCAAATTCTCACAAAAGAAAGCAGATACTAGAAAATAGGATTGATTAACATTTAAGCGCAATTGAACGATGCAGGAGGGAGAAACGGCATCTCAAACTCTGCATAAAATGAAAGTTGCGCAGCTTATTTCTACCCTAATTTCACTTAAGATCAGTCATATAGGATAATAGAGTAAGGAGTATGAGTATGGGAAAAGGTAACAGGGCTGCAACACATTAAACAGAACTAATCGTCGAAGTCCTAATGTGGTATGGTTTGCGAGTTAGAGAAGAACACAAGTGTCATGCTTGTCATTTAACCATTTTCAAAATTATGATTTCGGCAACTATTAGCTTCTGTGGTTCTGACGAGGCACAAATAATGCGACAATTATTTTAGATGTTAAACTACACTTATAAACAAACAGCTTTAAAATTACGACTAAAACTGTGACTTTCTGTGAATTGATAAACATATTGAAGAACCTTTGATGAATAAATAATTCCTATAAATGAAAGTACTTTTTTAGAGAGGGGTGGGTGAATTATTAAAAATAAACTCATGGACAAAAAAATTAGCGCATCAAGGAGTCGTCAAAATGAAACGAAATCTTACATACGTAATGACTACTTTGATATAAGTAAATGATTAGAAAATCAAAGAAAAAGGTTCATTTATTTTAGAGAAAAAGGCAAAAGAATGGAGGATTTAATACCCTGTTGAACCCCCTCTAGTGCGAATGCACGATGCGATACGATCGGGCATTGATGCATACAAGTTCTGTATGATGTTCTTGAGACATTTTGTTTCATATTTGCTGTAACCTTGCCTCTACTTCGTTCAAACTCATGGGGTGCCCAACGCGCCTTCCCAGATGATCCCATACATGCTCGATTAGGGACAAATCTTGGGATCGGGCAGGCCAAAAAAGGATAGTAAAAGTCCGGAAACAGTCTTGTGACACCCTTGCCGTGTGAGGCCGAGCATTGTCTTGTTAAAAAATGGTTCCTGGGAGCCGTTGCATGAGTGGTTACACATGGGGTTGCAGATTGTTATGGACATATCGCTGGGCTGTCATGGTGTCAAGGATTCAATACTAGGGGTGACCGTGTATTATAGGCAATGGCACCCCATACCATCACATCAGCTGTGGGAGCGGTGAGTCGCTGTAAGGCAAAGGCAGGATTGAGGCGTCAACCACGGGTCTCCACACATGAACACGATTGTCATCACTACTGAGATTGAATCTGGATTCATCACTTAAGACGACCTGGTTCCGTTCCGCTGTAGTCTAGTTTCCTCGTGTGCGGCACCACTCCAAATGGAGGCGTCGATGAGTGGGCGTCAAGGGCAGCACACGTAATGGGAGCCGCGATCTCAAATGTCCTTCAGCCAGGTGCCTTCGTATGGTTCGAGAAAACACAGGGACCCTAGTGAAAGTGCTACCTGTGCCTGGATGGCGGTCGATGAAGCAGTTGGCTGTACGAGTGCATTTATTACGATGTGGTGGTCTTCTCGACGACTGGACTGTCGAGAGCGTCTTGAGTCTGGTCTTCGTGTAAATCACATCTCTCGGATTCACTGGTTCCAACACCTCCTCACAACACAATCAGAACAGCCTAATTGAGGAGCTACTCGCCTAGCTGACCACACAGCTTCCATCATGCTGATGATTCTCCCCCTCTCAAACTGCGACAGCTGCTCATATTGTCTTCGAAAACGGCGTAATGACATTTGTACCTCAGCTCTTTCTTTGTAAACGATTCAGCACACTCAAACAAGTTTTGGTTACCTGTTTTATACTTTACGGAGAACGACGTTAAACTCCCTCTACCGGCTATACGTAAAGCGCAATCACGCTGCATTTCTATAATCATTTGCATATCTCCCCAACAATATACCTTCATGCCAAGTCTGTCACAGAAAATTGGAAATTTGTTTGCTTCTCTGCCGAAAAGATTGTGATTGGAAAGACCATTTACAAACTAAAAGAAAATAATATTCCAATAATGTTAGTGAGTAGGTGTGACCTTAGCAATCAAATTTGGAATTTCATGACAAAAATATAAATCACAATAAAAATTCACAAGGTTCAAGGATGATTGACTAATAAACTTTAGAAGTTTCAAGAAGGTTCTTTACAACCTAAATGTTAAGTCGAGACGCAGAGAAGCAACATTAGAGTCAAACAATTGACAATGATTGTGCGCTTCATTTATCTTACGCGAAATTGTGAATGCGGATTTGAATAATCGTCTTCAACATTTGTGTGGTTTTGAAATCAGTGCTATTGTGTTCAATTATAAATGAGTAGTATTTGTTTCCTGTTAGAAGAAAATCTACTGTAATTTTTAGAGAGTTCCAAGATAAATCACGATTTACACCGAAATAACATGCTTGTTATTTGCGTTCACCTTGCTTGTATTAGAAAAATGATCAGTCACTTAATATCTTTAAATTTGCACGATGTTTTGCATTTGATATTTTCGTCTTCAAAAAAAATTTCTTATATCCGTTACAAAAATTTCAAATATTTATGGGCAGTATTTTTTTTTATATTAATATAATCTAATGATGGAGTATAATGGACGATAATATGGGTTTCTATTACTTATGACTGGATCAAAGAAATAGATCGCCAATCAAATCTACTGTTTAAAAAGTGTGTAAAATCTAGCTGCATGGATTTAATTACTACAATAGTTTCTACATACGGATCAGATTAGCTTCTTTGTTGTTAAAAATCAGTGTTAAGAAAACAATTCAAAGGGGATCTCTACTTACTTCAAATCAATTAATATTACAATTCTGAAGATAGTAAGCAGACACGACAGATGTTTAAATGTAGGACATGATTATGTAAAGAAAACGAAGAATTCTTAATGGTATGTAGCAGATTTTTTTGTTTTCCATAAGAATTGTGTGTTTTTATTTTTTATGGCTAAACGGTCTTTATTTTTTGGATGACCTTAGTATATATACTTATTTTACTATACTGGAACCCTTAGAAGTATGCCTGAAATACTTAATTTTTCCTTCCACATGCAATTTCAAAAGTACATTTGATATTTAGAAGAGTAAGCAAAAAATGTGAGGCACATCTTATACGGGAAAAATAAATTCATTCCAATCGGGATCTTGAATATAAAGTATTTTTGTGAAACTATTTGTGTGTGTTGGTTTACGTTTGCTTTTACTATTAATGAATCTATTTTTTAAAGAAATATACTGTGTAGTAATGAAAAAATTTCTTTGACTTCAAACTATAAGAATTTTTAAACTCATATAAGAGTAATTATTTGCTTAACTTGCAATCCTCAGGGAGGTTGCATTTCAACACAACTTGGCTATAGGTGTCATGTGGAAAATATATATTCAAAAGAAGATATTTTTTGTAACGGACGCTGACGAATAAGGATTGAAAGCCCATTGATGCAATTTACAGGAGATCTACTGTTAAAATTATTAATATTTTGAATTTATACGGAAAGTAAATATTTTCCCTTGAATCTTCCTACTACTGAATTGGGTTTAATAAAAATACTCACTATACTGAGATGATTGATCTTCTGCAATTAAAAAGTACTACATTCCGAATTAGTTCATGTTCTTAGGCGAAAACGATTTAAATATGAAAAAATGACATTTTATTTAGAAAATATTTTAAATTGTAAAGAATTAAAACAATAACTATTGTATTAAGACACTTATGAGCATTATTAAGTAATTCTACCTGCATTAAAGCAACTAGTAATAGCCATAGATAGTATTTATTGCCGATGTTATTACACTGTTAAGGAAATTATTTTCCCAGCATAACTAAATTTATCTCAGCCGCTGTATAAAGATTATTTATTTATGGAATTTTTTTTGCCTTTTTTCCTCCATTTAAGTCTCGCGAGTGAAAAATAACCGCTAATTATTGCAATCACCGGACCTCATTTAGACGCAGACCTATTGAATATTTATACACACATTCTCCAAGCCACGACCATTAGTGCGGGAAGGGGAAAGGAACAATAATAAAAAAAACTTTCTTTTTTAAGAAGCTTTTTCTCGTGGAAGAAAACGACTCCGATGTGTAAATGTGTTGCTTCTTCGAGGATTCCGTTCCTCATTGAAGAAGCTAAGAAAAAGAGAAGAAAAAAATTGTAGCTCGTTGTGGTAATGGCCGCCTGTTATAAATGCTATCGTTAATGGTAGACTCAAAATAATTAATGGTTGATTGGTCTGGAGTGTTTTTGAGACCAAATTGCCATTTCGGCTCATTCTGTGAGATTTCGAGATAGGAGGTATGATTTACAGAGGACGTAGTAGGGAAGAGGTCGTTAGAATTGTGGTCTCTCATGAGAAAAAGAATGAGGCAGAAGTACACGACAGCGTACATTTGTTAATTGAAATCTCTCATAAATAACAGAAAGATATATTTATTTATTTTGCTTGTTGGTAAATAGGAATATATTTCAACTAATAGGTTTAGTTCAGAGACCTGGAAAGCGAAAAATGAGAGGATCTTGGGAAAAGAGAAAGAAAAACAGATTGGATATGAACGTACCTTTTTCTGTTTAAGAAATTCTGAATTTTTTTTAAAATTTCCAATGGAATGGTTACAGAAAACTACTACACCACAAGGGAGTAGGAAAAAAAACCAGTCAAAATAAAGTAAGGGGAAAAAATAAAATAAAAACGGTGAGAAATGTCTATGAACCCAATGAGTTCCTAGCTTGCCAAACAAAGGTCACACAAAGAGGAACCCTTTAGGGCTGAGAAGCGGCGAATGTGGGCAGCATCCTGTCCTCCCGAAAATCACAGAGCGTGCAGAAAGGGACCTGTGCAACATGAATTCTATGTAGATGTTTCGGGAGACAGTTGTATCCATTGGTCAGACGAAACTCAGAAACTGCTTTACGTCGTGGCCACACGGGAAGATCCTTAAGATTATTCCACCAGGTCTTATTGGAATTTCTCTCGGCGTATCGTCTTGAAGAGAGATCATTCAACTTTTTCTTAATGATACGCCTGGCACTGGTAAAAGGGACAGCTTTTCCTTGTTAACTGGAAATTCTTAATATAGCGACTCTAATAAATTATGCCCTAGGATTTTATTTGTTAGTATTGTCACGCAGATGAACTGTGAATGTAGGTAATAGTTTCTCATTACAATATTTTAGTCTCAGTGTCGTCTTTAGCAGCAGCCACACTGAGGCAATAAGCAGCGAGCGGAAAACATGAAATCAATGAGAAACCCTATCTCCCTCCAGCAACAGCCTATGATTGTGGATTCTTATTCACTGCAAGCTACTAATTGCGTTTGTGGCCACAGTAGCCTAGTGGCTATGGTCATGGACTCGTGGCTGGAATGTCAGGAGCCCCAGCTTAATGTCATTCATGATCCACCGTGTAGAGGGGTTTATGTCCATTCAATTTGTCGAGGCTCAAAGTTGGTATGGTGTGGAAGTTCGGAGAAGGACTGCCAGCTTAGGTGTCAGCTTAGTCACTTGTCCACGATTCAAAATGACGAGGTCTGCCGCCAATAGCCCTCGTGTTGCTTTACTGTGCGGCGTTAATGTCACTCAATCTCCATTACTACCTTAGTGTGAATGAGTCTTTAGAACTAATTAGCGACCGCAATAGTTTTAAAGGTGAAATTTATAGTATCTAATAATGGAAATGTCTGTTGATATGAAGAAGAAAATGATGCAGTTCCGCATACGAGATTAGCTGTGTGATATTTTTTAAAATATCGGCTCTTAGCAATTTTCTGAAAGGTATGATTTTAGGGTGCCCCCTTAGTAGAGATGTGAAGCCAAGTGGTTGATGCTAGTGTACCGCGTTTCCACGCAACAGGTCCGGGGTTCATATCCCTTGCTGGGCATCAGTGGTCAGTTTCATCCATTCAGTGGGTCGATAAATAAATACTAAGCTTGCTTAGGAACTGGACACTGGGGGTTTTCGCTTCGTCAGACTGACCACTTGACCGAAACATCTGCACATGCACCCCAGCGCCTAAGGTCACGTAAACTGAAGTAGGCACAGTAGACCTTGGCCCGCATGGGCTGTTGCACCACTACTTAGTAAAGACATCACTTTCTGAAAAAAGTTGGATTTGTGCGTGAGGTAAGATAAATTATGTTGCGACTTATGGTAAGGAAGCAAGACTTCTTAACTTGGAAACTAGTGTTGGTAAAAGAAGTAGCAAGATAGAATGAGCGACAAAAGGTACGTATTATTCGTCAATGATTGATTGATTGATTGAATATTAACGTCGCACTGTTCAGCTACACGAGGGCTTTTGGTGACTGACCACGTCATTTTGAACCATGGTCAAGTGACGTGGACGACACCGGAGCTGGCACCTCCCTCTCCTAACTACCACACCACACTAACGGGAGTACGTTTCAGCTCTCGACAGATTTAACGTATTATTCGTCAAAAGTATCAATCAACAGTGGAGGACATTTGAATACCGATCACGCTGAGTAATTTTATGGGAGTCACATAATTTTATCTCTCATCAGATTCTTCTGTGTTCCAAAGCTCCAGATATTTTCATTATTGGATCCTAAAAACCTCCGGAATATTTTGATTAGAAGGTTAGTAGATAATTTCATGCATTTCCATCACTGGTAGAGCTAGGACATATTTCAGAGGAAGAACGATATAAAACACGGGGGGTCAACTAGTGGCAAGCGTGCTACAGTGTGGCACTGTGGAATTGTGACAGTGGCATGCGAAGATTTATTTAAAATTTGATAAAACTGAAAAAATAATAATTTTTACATTCTTATTGAAATGGGAGTGTCTCTAACGAAAAAATATCTCAATTTATTTTAAATACACTTGTGATTGAATAAAAAATAATGTAGAGAACACATTCCTTCATTGCTATGTGCGCTAGCTTTCCAAAGGAAGTGCACTCGAGATAATTTCGAATGAGAGGCAGTGTATTTTAAATTATGTGGTAGAAAACAATGAAAAAACTCCCCAGCGAGTGCTTGCTACTCAAGAATAAAGATTGGCTACGGGGTTTAGCTCTTCTTGCCAATATTTTTTGTGGGACTTTATTATATTTTTAATTTATATCTAACCTAACTGATTGTGTGATTCTGCAAACAATTTATTAACAATTAGATCGCAATTTTGTCTTTTTGGTTATATTATATTTAAATTTCCACTACTATATATATAGGATTGACTACCTGGCATAAGAAATGGGCTGTTTGTATAAAAATTCCATATTAAAAATCTATATCTAAACTTTTCACACCTTTTCATATTCTTTTGTTTGTTGGAAAATTTGGAAGTGGAACGCATAACTCTTTTTTCTCAGATAGTGGTACTCTTCTTCTAGAAGGTTGGATACCTTTGGTATAAAATAATGCTGTCTTATATGAAAGAATTACCTATATTTATAAAACATCAAATTGTTTCTGTGCATAATGCTCAAGTTGGACTAACACCGTATTAATTAAAACAATAATTGATTAAAAGTTTCTCCATCATATTATCTTCCTCCAGTTGATTTGCCATTTTGCACCTTATCCGCGTGAGAGAATGCTCATTAAATCGCCCGTATAAGCAGCATGTGAGAGTTGTTGGAAAGCGACCTCGCGTTATTTTGAACCATGGTCAAGTGACAGGAGTTGGGTCTTACTCTCCAAACTTTCACTTGACGCCTTGTGACGATTTGGTAAAACTGATGAGTAGTGTGAGATTAAGAAATGAAATTATTGATTTATTACGTCTACAGCTATTCATTACAATATTTACATTTAGGTACAAAATATTTAAACTATGGAGTATTTCAATTCTGCAGAATATGTTATTGACGAAGGAGAAGGCAAACACAGCGTTTTTTGAAGTTATACTTTTTGCAAGTTTGGGAAAAAGAATGAGGGTAAATTTTTACGATGCACGCGCATCTTAATGCCACTTTTAACTTAACATGCCACTTTTTTGGTGCTAGGGGACTGATATTTGGGGGATCGTAATAACTATTATTATAAGCCATATTTGTTGGGACGCATCCCCCCGGTACATTCCTCCTCCCCCCTCTGCAGCTTTTTGGCCAATATCTCGGCACCCGAGTGGTATAGGTATCGGACCGTGGATTACCTTCTCATGAGTTCGAGCCCAGTACCACTAAAGACCCGCCGTGTAGGGTAGCGATGCACGTTAAATCTGTCGAGAGCTGAAATGTCTTCCCGTTGGT
>BMAV01011908.1:684191-717691 GCA_019973955.1 Trichonephila inaurata madagascariensis | reverse complement strand
GCTGGAGGTTAGGGTTCGATTCCACGCGCGCGATCAACTTTTTTTTCCTTCAATTCATTTAATTATTTTGTTAAATTAAATAATATTTATTTATGAAAGGTTTATCAAATATTTAATGATATTTTTTGTAATTATTTTGTATTTTATAAAGTAAAAAAAAAATTTAAAATATATAACTTAAATTATTTATTAGTAAAATTATTTAAAATGATTAATAATTAAAAATATTTAAAATTATTAATAATTAAAAATATTTAAAATAATTGTTAAATAAAAATATTTAAAATAATTATTAAATAAAAATATTTAAAATAATTATTAAATAAAAATATTTAAAATAATTATTAAATAAAAATATTTAAAATAATTATTAAATAAAAATATTTAAAATAATTATTAATGAAAATTATTAATAATTAGGAGGAGGATGTTGCCCTACTCCTACGTTTCCCTCGTGTCCTAAAGGTGTGGGAGTGAATGAAGAGCCAGGCGTTGCCATAATCTTAATATCTCTTTATTAAGATCTTAACTTAAATAATATACAATAAGGATATTAATATTTTAACTTAGTGGATCTGAGGTGAAGAAACACATTATACGTACCACCAAATAAGCGCGACCCTAATAACTATTTCTAACTTTACCGTCTACTCCTAATCTCAGTAAATACACAGTTCCTAGTATTAATTTGAACAATCCTACCTCTATATCCTAGGTAAGCAGTAACTCACTCGAATCCTAAATGACGTTCTGGTTTATCTCGAGTGGAATAGTATCCACCTTGACTTGAACGCTCTGGCACGAATAAATTAACTCTTGAATGTGGGATAACTTCTACTTTAAATTACGCACTTGAACACATGGACCTAGTATAATCACTTCCCGTAGCCACCTAGCTTACGCTAAACTTCTGCTATTTAAAAAGTTCTTAATTTGCATAATCCCACTTCGCTTCTGGATTTGGTTGGAAAGAATTTGCCTTTTCGACCCCAAAGAACCCAAGAGGAGTTTTTAGTTGAAAACGCGATGAGACCGTCACAAATTTTATTTTTTAAAAAAATTTGTTGAAGAAATAGTAACATTTTATGCTTTTTATTTTTACGTAAGAAGTATATTTAAATAATGCAAAACTAATATACAATAAAACTGTACATATCCGTATTTCTGATATTTATTCTTTAACTGCATACATTATCGTGGGAATTGAATTGTTTCAAATATGCCCTACCATGTGGCACGCTGAATCATATGGGAAGATTGGTTTGGCACGCCACAACTAAAGGGCTGCCGACCCCTAGTCTGTTGTATTATAGGAGAGGAACTTTATTGTAAAACATTCCAAAACTTGCGTAGGACACAAATGGGGTTAGATTTATAAGTAATAAGTGACAACAACGTAAGAACGGAATTATTTCAAAGAACAGCCTTTGGTAAGCAAAATGAGATATTCTGTCTACATAACCTTTTCAATCATGTTGTAATTTGATTTAATGCATTATTATTTCAAAAGTCGGGGAATATTTTTACGAAATGAATTAAAACTACTCTCTATGTAATATAAATAGCAACGCACCAATAAACAGATACTCGTAAGGGACGAATATCATTAGATGTGAGGTACATGAATTAAAAACAAAGCACGCAAACATTATCATAGAAAAGGAACATTTTATTCAGGAAATACAGATATAAGAACAAAAAATTCAGTTTTGCTATGTCCTTTTCTGGGCTTGATGCAAACTGCTATCCAACAGGACATTGACTCGTAGAGTTGATGGATGTCCTTTCGTGAGAATGTTTGCCATGTACTTTCCAATTAAAAAGTTAGATCTCTGCGATCCAGAAGAATTGGAGATCACTGATCGTTGAAGCCTAAAAGTGCTGTTTTGGGAAAATACCTTGAAATCTTGGAGGATAGGAAACTGGAGAAACACGATGACTTATAGTAAAAATGTGTGAATTGTCCTGTTAGCATTATCCTGTAACATTATCCAGTTGAATTTAAGTCCAGGTGGTTACAAAGAAAGAACAACCCTTAACAGGGCTTAAAATCTTGTCGATTTTCTGATCTTGTCAAGGGTGATAAACAAAGGATTCCGGCTATCGAATGAAGTAGTACCCTACACCACAAGTCCTAGTTATTACGTTGTATGGTGAACGGCAGTCAAATGAGTGTTATTTCGAAGTTGGGCGCATCGCTGAAAACAGTTTCACTCTTGTCTGTGAGATTCTGGGTCGAAGGTCTCCAGCATCGCTGCTAATGAGCCTGGTAGTGTGTAATGGTGATGGGATCAGTAATCTTTCATCCGGTTCGTTGAGGCATCTATCAATGATCATCGTAGTAACTAGTGTCCCGGTTTCATGTTTGATCATTGAGGAGCATAGATATAACGTTCACTTTGTCCTTTCATTCTGTTATCGCGCTCGTACACCGCAATCTTGATGATAAATCCGTGATTCTCCATTTCCGCCAACATGGTGGACTGTTTTCATTGTGGGACGTCAATTTCAAGTTATCCTGCGATTTGACCACTCTCTACTTCCTTTATTTCTATTCCATGTCCTTTCTCTCGAATGATGGCTCCTCTACATACTGTTATGTTAAGGCATTGGTACAGTCAACATGGATCGACGGAGCCAATTTCGCATGAAAAAGAGCATTGGCCACATGAGAAGAAAAGCATTCCATGAAAAGAGCATTGGAATGTTCCCTGTTTTACAAACCATCCATATGCTCTATTTTGGAGCTCCAGCTAATCAATCGGTAGGTCCCAGAAGTCACTTATTGTCCTTTTCTATCGTACAGATGCGAACTCGACTCATTCCGGTGGCTCTCTCTTGAGTCCATTTCTTTTTATGTGGAAGTGTGCATCTACAGATCTATTTCAGTAATGCATAAAAATATGCTTGCCATTACTCGCATTAATTTTATTAATACGTTTTTGTTATCTTTGTCCTTCTGTATTTATTACTGAAATCGTAATATGAATTTTATCCATACTTCAATGAATACATCCGTACTTAAGGAAAATACGAGAATAAGAATTCCTTAACAATGTATTAAGGATATATTAAAGAAATTGAGAGTTTAAAAAGTAGCATTTGGAATTATTATAGTTTCTTTGATTAATTTGGCTCAGTTGTTCAGATGATTGAGAATTTGTAAATCTATTCTATCTGGCTGTTGAGTGGGCGAGGAGAAAGGAAACTGCAAGAAAGAAAAAAAGAATGATTTAGTTTGTTGTCAAATTATGAATTATATATAAAGTCACAATGGAATACTATTTGAAATAGATGATCGAAATTTGGTATCGTGTGAATTTGTTAATGTAGAAAATAAAGGGTTTCAAATAAACACACACACACGCATAGAGAGAGAAAGAAAGGTTTCTGAAAATAATCTTACATATGTGAAAGAGTAGAGACTGTTATTGCCAACTGATTTTGTATAAAGTGTTAAAAAGAAAGAAGTTAATAGCAGTTTTATATTTGTGTTATAAACAAAAAATAACCTGGAAGTTAAATAGATACCTTCGTATTTTATCGTCAATTTTGGAAAATCAAAAATCATCACCAACTACTGTCATCATATGCACGAGCAAAATTATTGTGTTTGCACATGAGGGGGAAAATTTTTCCATTATTGGCTGTATATCGCGGCATTTGGCGACATTTTTTAACTTAACGAATTGGTCGATGGTATAATGTGTAAAGACCTTTAAATATACCTGTATCTGGTTTGAAAGGAATGGATAATTCAAATTTTCCATCCACCCATCATCTTGAAATCATGAACATTATAATATTTCTATTTATTGCTTAAAGCTATTCTTTTGAAATCAAGATTTTCATATTTGATAAATTGCATTCTAAAAATATATACATAAAGAAAATGAAGAGATTTTTTTCCACTTTTAATATTTTTTCCATTCATTACCCAAGTATTTTAATGCATACTTTTTTCGTAATTTGTTTGAGGGTTTCACATTTTAAAAAAAGAATTTAAAAATACTTTATGAAATGGATTGACAGTTGCAGTCTTTTTAGACATATACATTCTTTCGTATACATTTCATGCACTGAAAAAAAGGCAACAGATTTAGAAAGTAACTAGAGATTTTGTTGTACTAGCATTAAATTTTCTAATTCAATTGCGGTAAACATTAGAGCCTTAACATAGGAGTAGGGATTGCAATACCGGGATACCGAATGCTGGTATTTTGAGTCATTTGTACAATTTTGTAATACCGGTCTTCACAAGTTTAAATACTGTTTTTTCTGTATTTTCTAGCAAAGAGGCGGGGCCAAACCAGCTCAGAGCGATATTGCACACGTGCAGGATTCGTAGTCTCATATTCTAATCTGTGGAAACAAGGTTGTAGTTTTGAAGAAAGTGCGTAATATTTCGATATTTTTTAAATTGGCGAGTTTGTTATTCACGTTGTATTTGGATATCATACTTTAGGGCTCAAAATACTTTTCAGATTTATTATATATGTACCTACAGATTTATTATATATGTAATAATAACCCATAATAATGAATAAGAATAACTTTAAAAAAGATAAAAAAATCAGTTGATAATACTTCGGTTTGGTTTCATTATATTTATATGATGAAAAACACAGCCTGAATAGTGCTATCTACACTTTTTTGTGATTTAAATAAATAAGATGTCCTTTACTTTCTTGTGATTCTTTATATACTGCTATAATTTATAAGTTATACATTATTTTTTGTATATTTACACTTCCTAATAAAACTGGTAAATAAAACAAATAGGCACCTGTATTTTCTTTCCTTTTCTAAAATTTCTACTACCGGTTTTTAAACCGGTATCCTGGTATTAAGACGTAAAAAAATACCGAATACCGGTATTGAACCGGTCCGATATTGCAATCCCTACATAGGAGTGAAATTCAGAATTGTGTGTGTGTGTGTGAGATTTAAATATCAACTAAGATTACGATTTAAGTTCTTCAATTTGTAACATTGGCTCTTCAGAGAACAGTCTCAACAAATCTATAATATCAGTTCGAAAATTTGTAAACAAATCGAAAAAAGCTCTCAAGTTTCTGTTTTTATTTAATCTATTTTTTATTTAATAGAAATTAACTGCAATGTCTTTTCCAGCATATCGAATTTAGAAACGTCAGGAGTAAAGGCATCTTCTAACTGGTCTGATTGGGAATTCGTTTTCAGCTCAATTATTAAAGATACAATTTCTTCTAAAATACTCTTCTTTAATATTCCAGCAGATAGGCAGTTCTAACATAAAGTTTTAAAACTGTTCAACAAAAGAAAGATTTATTAAATTTTGTAAGTGGTTTTACTTAAATAGTACGTTTTTAAAATTTACATACAAGTAATAATAATAAACCCAGAAAAAATTGAGGGATTTAAAAAATAGAATTAAATGTTCATAAGATCCTATATATATATAGAATTGCTAAATACCAAATCTCAAGTAGTTTTCTAAAAAATACTGATATAATTTTACTGCATACAACATTAGTTTATACAAGCAATCAATAAATAATTTTAAATGATTTATTTTTTAAATTTGAAAAAAAAATTGCTTAGATAAAAATCAGACTAAAAATGTAATTATTAAAAGTTGAAAGATAAACTAAGCATATATAAAAACACTCAACATAGTAAAATTATTAGCAATAAATAACCTTTTTTTTAAGAAAAGTAAAAATGTATCTAAAAACAACTATCCAGACAGCGGGATATACGAAAAAGCACTAAGAAAGAACGAATGGGCATTATTGTCGGAGCAGCATTCTCTTGATAGACTTCTAAAATTGAAAAGGTTTTCTGCCAGAACGAATGTGTAAAGCTGCGTCATTACCATAAATGAAGCAGCCATTTAGCAGCGGGATGTTAACACTTTCGTTTCGAATGCCCTTCTGCTCTGCGTGGGGGCCTTACCGGTTAATTTAGGCATAACAGCGTGCGTGGGCTCTTCAGGCTCTACCAGGGGTGTGCAACCTCGAATGATATTATGCTCCGGGGGGTCTTTGGATTACCTCATGCGAGTGTGGTAAGTGTGTTAGTAGTGTGGTTGTCAAATAAGTAATAAGCAAATGAGAAAGAAATGGTTTGACTAGATTGCAACTTTTGAGAAAAAATGAGTTTTTTCAAATAATATTCTTAAAAAATAGGCAAAAATAAGTATAATTCATGCGATTTTTAATTGCATGTTCGAATATAGATCCTGAATCCTTTGCTTAAGGTATCCGACTGGTTTAAAATCATCATTTTCAACAAAAAAATCGAAATTTCTTTTATAATCTATTTTTGTAGCCTGTTTAATAAGCTTTCTAAAAATATCATACCTTTAATTCTGATTCAATTAGAAAATGAGTTATATAGCTGTTTTTGTTTGAGGTAGTAAGCCAAAATAGAAACCGGAAGTGTGAGTTTTTGGTTGATTTTCACCGGCAAAATGAGGTTTTTATTCTTTTAAAATATTTTAACGAATTCTTTTTATGTTTAGTAAACTCTATTTCACTTTATAAATATTTTAATAGATATATTTGGCCTTCAAATAGGCAACAGTTAACTGATTGCAATGTTTGTTTTGATTTAAATGAGTTGCTATCTTTTTATACTTGTGTTCAAAATTAGACCTCTTTTTAACTTTTTTTATTAGTACTTTTATATAGAGTTATAATTATTTTTAATTAAATTAAAGTTGTCATGCCAAAAACAAGATCAATAAGGTAAAAAAAAGAAGAGATTTCCAGAGAGCAGAATTTGTTGGAGAAACGTTGAAAGAAAAACCAACGGATCTTTCAAATTCAGTTATTAATTCTATTAAAAAGACTTATAATTAACTTTGCGATCAAAATCTCCTAAGAAAATATCTTCACGGGAAAGCTCAGAACTGCAATGAAAGTCTTAACAATGTCGTGTGGAGTATAATCCAGAAAGACAATTTTGTTAAGCTACAAACACTCCGTTTAAGAAATTATATCGCAATAATACTTTTTAATTCTGGATTTGCTGGTCTATTACCTCTACTTTAAGAGTTAGAAATGAAATTATGTTCTGAAATGAAAGGATATTCTTGGTACCTCGACAAAACGAGAATTGTTGATTCTACGAGGCATTCTAAACCAGATAAGAAAAGGTCTCGTAAAAAAAATGGCCCTTTAAAAATGCAAAAGTTTGAAGTATGAGGTTCAGGAAGGCACAACATACAAATCTGGAGAGTTTTAATACCTTTTCCTAAATCTTTAAAAAGTTTTATTGCAAATATAAACTTTATTTTGAATTTTCTGAAGAATGTTATTTTTGAACATATATATTATTTAACGGTAAGAGTGATATTTCTTAAAGTAAATGAAATATTCTTATGAAATTTTTTGAGTTTGTTCTTTGTATTATAATGAATGCTTTCTGCTAAGAGCTTAAGGTATTTTTTCAATTAAGTTATTTTTTAATGTAATTTTATATGAAAAAAAAAACAGTTTCTTAAGAAAATTCTGGGTTTTTTCATTTTGAACACCTGTATTTCATAATTTTACAGTAGAATTTGAGCTTTTTTTTTTAAATAAAAAGCAGAGTTAAACGTTAAATAATCGTATTCCTGCAAACATTTTATTTATTTTTGTGATATATATATATTTTAGAGTTGTTAGCAAAAGAGCAATTTTTTGTAATATTTTGGTACAAATTTCTCAATATTTTGAAAAATAAGCTTTTAAAAAATTCTTCTTGCTGTATTTTCATAGTTTTGCAATATACTTGATTAAAAAATAACAATTAAATAATTATTTAAGTTATATTTTAGAAAATTGTCTCCGAACCCAGTCGGATACCTTAATGGCTATCAAAAAGAAAGTCTGTTTGAGCCGTGGTTATTACTTTTTTGAGCCAGAATATACTTTTAACAGTTCTTTTGATAAAAACAAGTTGTCTTGGGATAGAAATTGATGCTTTTTCTATTAATTGTTTTAAAATATGTACAAGTAAATATAATTCTCGAACATTTTGATTATGAGGTGTAGAAGTATTGCATTCTCAATGGTTGTCTTGAAGGGAAATCTTTTTCTCTACATAATAGTACTTTTGGAACGCAGAATATATGTCAGCAGTTCTTTTGACAAACACGTTGACATTTTCTCTAATTATTCTGCAAAAATATATAAAAATAAATGTAATGTCATTTTTTGATTTATTTATAATTGAATATCTACATTAAACTCTAGATGAAATATACGACTGTGTTCATGACAATCGCAAATTGACACCATGTTGTCAAAAGACATGTGCAAGGGCGGCAAATTTTAAGGGTGGCATTTGGATCAAAATTGAATTTTTTTTTTTACTTTTTTTTTTTGTTACAAAAAATTTGGGAACTAGTTTGATATGACGGGGCTCGCGCCAAGTTGTTTATGTTCGCAAAGATGGGCGATAACATTACAATATGGTTACCTTGATATTTTTGCAGTTTTTAAAATATTGCAAGTTTCCAGAACTTTTTAACTGATATTCATTATTGATGTTAATATATATTATGCAATTATTTTATTAATAATATAATATAAAAATACAATTCTTATTATATGCAATAATCATATAATATTCGTTGTTTATAATAATTGTTTTTTTTATTATATTTATTTATATAAATATTATTACATATTATGTTATTTATTTACAATTATAATAATGTGTATTTATTTATAAATATTATTACATAAAGTGTTATTTATTTATAATTATTATGTGTATTTATTTATAAGTATTGTTACATATTATGTTATTCATTTATAATTATTATTATGTTATTTATTTATCGAGATGGAAGTATATGGTTAAGCAAGAAATTTAGTATGTTGACACATCTTTCACTAGTAACTTTCTACCCATCCCGCAATGAACACTCCTTTAGCCCTTACGATGCCCGGTGTCAGCTATCTAAAAGGAGACAGGGGTAATATTAAGAGCCGCAGGAGATGGTTTATTTTAGTTTTGGTGTAGTTACTGTAAGTTGAAACAAATACTTTTGATCCCTACCATCAGTAGACAATTTTTCGTAGAAATTGACCTGCTGAAATGGGCGTTTCCTTCTCTTCAATGGCTCGATAGCCCTGGCCTTTTCCAGAAGTTTTCTCCAGGCATCTCTACTTTTGGCAACTGTTTCCCAGTTTTTGACCTCTAGAATATTTAGCTTTTTCAATGTAATCAATCCATCTTAACGGGGGTCTGCCCCGAGGTCTATTTCCCATGGGCTTTGCTAGGAAGGTTTTCTGGCAGTAATGATCTTCATTCTTCTCTTACATTTTACTCGTTTAAAATAATAACAGGTAATTATGTTCTTAATTTCGAATTATTTTGTATTTTTCAAGACTTAAAATAATATATGTAATTGTTATGCTGCCTTTCTGTTCGCCAAATTATTCAAGTTTTATAAGTGTGCATCTATGTGAACAACTCATCTTTTTTAATAATTATAATTTTTGCTTTGGAGAGAGGGGCGGCATTTTCCTTTTTTGTCCGGGGTGATAAAACAACTGTAGCCAGCCCAGCCAGTTGTTTCCCGAGTATTGTATTTGCCGTATTCCTCTGTTAGACAAATCTTATGGCGGATTTTGTATTTCAACCATTCAACTTCGAGACTGTGTCCCAATTGAAGAACAGGGACCAGAGATTCGTAAATGTTTTGCTCTTCAATTCCTTGATTGAATGGTTTTTGACGTCACTTGGTCATGGAATATTCTTCGGAGTGACAAAGTATACTTCTGCATCGATGGGTAAGTTGTTGCATCCACATTGTCGAATTTGGGCAGCAGAAAATCTTCCCATTATCTAGGAAAAACCCATGCATCCTAAATAAGTGACAGTATGGTGTGGTTTCATTGGATCATAGTTTTTTGAAGAAATTAGACCAAAGGGAATCTAAATCTGTTCCGTCACAGAACTGTTTTCTGAGGGATTTTGTAATCCACAAAAGTGGAGATGCTTTCAGGATATAACGGATGGTGTGCCTCCTCATTTTGATAGCTATTTAATGCAGTTTTTAAAACAGTATTTCACAGATACATGGGTGATCAACCGTCTTTTTCAAACAGTCTGGCCTTCTCGTTCAACGGATATCTACTGTTTGGTTGAACGGTTTCCTAAAGGACAATATCTACTGTCAAAGGCCAGAAATTCTTTCTGATCATAAGGACAGCGTTTGGTGCCATACCTTCGATATCCCAGCTGACTTATTTTAGTCAGCTGTGTTTTGCGATTAGAGTACATAGTTGAACATATAAGGTACCATATTGAGCAGTTTTACTAATATTATTTTATATTTTTTGAACACTTTTAAGGCATATTAAATGAGGTTTTGTGTATTATAACGCCACCTATTGGCGGAATTTTGTATTTAACAAACGTCAAAGCATCATTTGAATTATGTGTGTAGTTCAAATTTTATCACATTTGGAAAAAAATAGTACGGATTTTAAATCTCTCTGAAGAAGGCAACTTATTTCTTGTTAAACCTGTATATTTTTCCTGTAGAAGATATTAAAGAAATACGCAATGCAATATGATCAAGCACTCATACATATTAGATGAATCCCGTATGCAATTCAGAGTATAAAAAGTTTTCGTTAGAATTTTACATACTTTTATTTATTATGGCTCTTCTTCTGGAAAGAAATTGTTTTTATTCTCACTCTCTGATAAAAATAAACTTTAAACTATTATTATTCAAGACATTATTATTAATAAAATTGCAGCGAATGGTTACATGTTCTAAATTAATCGAAGGATTTCATTCGCCTGCCATTAAATGATAAATTGAATATCAATCCTCTATATTTTTGTTACTTTTTCAATAACATATTAAAGAAGATATTTTGTTTTACAAAAAGCTGAGTTTTTTCCAACCTTTGCTTTTAATGCAAATCCTGTTTGCAAAAAACACGTGAGAATGAAATCTATGGTAGAGAATTCATTGATATTCCACTCTATAAAGAGAGACACAAAGAACTTATTGTTTTATTTTTATTTTTCACCTTATAATTAAAAACCTGTTGCACATTAAACGAAGCAAAAATTTCATTCATTACTCATTGAGTTGAACTAATTCATTTTCTACTTTTGTCAGCCTGCCATAAATTTCACTGATTTAATTGCCTTCATTTGGCAAATTTTGTTTGTTAAGCGTGTTATTTATTAAGTCAGAATTTAATTGCCCATAAATCTTATTAATTAGTAAAACAATGGCCCTTTTCATGTGTTTCTCCTTTTCTTAAGCTTAAAAATTATTATCTTTTGTTGGACATTAAACTAAATAATTCACTTTAGATTTATAAATAAAAAGATTAAATTATATTCACTGCTTTAGATGACATTATATCTTAAATTATAAATCTAATTAAAATTAATTCCAATTAAATTTAAATCTAGTCTTCTAGTTTTTGTTTTGTCCAAGAAATGTATTTGTAATTCATATTTTTATGATTTAAAAGAGATCACATTTTTCTTGATATCTGATGATGATAACAAATGTAAATGTTGTTTCTTAGAGGTATATTTTGAATATGATTAAACGTTTACACTACATTACGCAACATAAAAATAATAAGTTTTAGGAAGATTCCTTTCATATTTCAAGAGATTTTAATGAATTTTCGGGGGTACATTAAAAGTTATTGCTTATTTAATGTAGTTGTTCATACTTTCTTTTACAAAGGGTATCGTATTAGTAATTATTCAATATCTATAAATAATATATATAATATTACAAAACGTATTAATACAAAGGAGATGGATGTGTACCTTAAAAGGGAAAGGAAAGTATATATTTTCAGTTAAAAGTGATGAACAAGTTGGTTCTCTGCTTTTCCTCCTCTTGCATTTCAGAGTTTCTAAATTTAATGTTATACTCTGCAGAAAATTTATTCATTTTTGACATTTATTTACTCGATTTAAATACAGGTAAATTAATTTAATTTTTACTGTAGTCATAACATTTAGCAATATTTAAATTATATAGCAACAGTTTAAAAAATATAGAGATTTTAAGATTTATTAAGATTTGTAGAGCAATTTCTCTGAAATTGCTAAGTCTGCAAGATCGGTGTTATCGGACGAGTTCAACCCGTTCAATATCTCCGAGCATTGCGGCTTCACCGAAAACAGCGATATCCCGATAAACCGCAGACCACATATAACTGCATCCTCTGGACATCATAGCAATGGGTCAATGCATTGTTCACCGATGAGGACCAGTTCTGCATAAGCAACGGTTCTTGACCGATCCGGCTCTCTCTCTCCGTAGAATCTCAGGAACTCGATGTCTTGCTCAGAATATCACTGAAGAGACGTCTATAGTCATGTTGGTGTCTTTGTGTTTGGGCAGGGATATGAGTAGGCTCCGAGATATTCTCCACGTCTTTCGTCCCGTTTCAATGACAGCAATTATCTGCCGGGATAAAATCCTCGACCATATCTGGCCACCAGGATCTGCAAGACGTCTGATGAGATCTGTACTGTAAGACGAGCACGAGCTCATAGAGTTCGCGTTGTCAAGTCGTGGAACCTGAAATACTGCCTCGAATGGATTTGTCAGCGCGTTCGCCTTGCTTTAATCCAGTACAGAATGTCTGGGACATGATCAGGAAGCATATTTCTGCTCTGTGCGATCCACCCCTAAACCTTAATTACTTGACAACATGTCTTCTTCGAGAATGGGCACAGATCCAGGAAAGTGCAATGGGCTCAATTCATGTGATGTCATAGCCACATGATAGTGAAAGCCACGTGACTCTAGCCAACCAATTTAAAAACTCATGCGACGTCATAGTCACACGATAAAAACTATCTAGTGTGTCCAGCTAATCGGTTCACGCACTCCGGTGTTGCCAAGTTTTGCTCTTTGCAGAAACTATCTCTTTAAAAGTACATATGTATACAAAATGCATTTTATTTAAAAGTATAAACATAAAATATGATTTTTTTTTCATTTAAAAAAATCTTTTTGAAGAAATTTTTTTCCTAACATTTAAACATCTTTAACCAAATATAAAATTTGAAATTTTATCTGAGTTTTACAAATAGAACAACAAGTACAATTAGTTTAATGTTTGTTTTGAATTCAATGAAAAACACGTGTTTGTTTTTATCATGTGACTTCATGAATTGAGCCCATTGACGACCCGCTTGGAGAAATGAATTGTCGCTGTCGAGACTGAATCTGCAATATAGGTAGTCACATGCCTCATTGATGAATGTTTGCACACTTAGGGACATTGTTGTTTATACTGATTATTTGAAAATTAATTGTTGTTTGTCTCTGTTATTTTGCGTAGCATTGCCTCTTCTATCAGTGACGTAACGAGAGTATTAGGGCCCCCTGCAGTGTCAGGTTTTGGACCCTAAGCCGTACTTGGCGTTAGTCAGGGGGCCCCTAGAATCTTGACCCTCCCCCCGTGATGAGGGAGTGTATATAAGTTACGCCATAGCCTTCTGTTCAACAACCAGTGAAGAATCATTGCGTTTCACTAAATTTGTGTTTTCCTTTTATTAACTATTTATCTGTTTGTTGCTTATTATTATTATTATTATTTTTTTTGAGACAGAGTGCACAACACCTCCTGTATAATTTCGTATGACATGATATAAATCTTAAGAGAATTTAGTAAAAACATAAGAGTCGTCCTTTTTCCTCGATCATGTCTCAAGCTCACGTAATTTCTTTTCATTAACTTGCGTTTTTTCCTTGAATGACGCTGTATACAACTAAAACAAACCAAGACATGCTATACAGGACTTTGAGATGCAGCTGAATTTCGGTCCCTATTTTCTACTCAACTGTGACCCACGAACTGTGCCCCCTCCTCCAACCCACCTGTTACGAGCCTCGTGACTTCCTGACTGTCACGGTTTCTACCGTATAGATTAAATTGATTTCTTTTTATAAAAATTTTTTTTGAATAAATTTAATTTTCACGATGATTAATTTTTCACATATTTCATTCTATACATACGATAAATGTTTTTTATTTATATCTTTTTATAAAACATAGCTGGAGACTCATTTTTCTTTAATGTGCCACATGAAATAAATCTTGGTCGACAAAGATAGATTCGGTTACCGATTTTTTTCGTTTCTTTGATTCATGTTCTCTTCAACCCCCCTCAACAATCTTTTAGAGCTCAGACCCAACCTATTGTTACGAAATTAGGGAGGGGGTGTCGTGTGAGAAACGTTGGGTCCGAGTGACCTTGGACCCTTTGACCACGCATCACTCACCCTCGAGACAAAGAGGGGAGAGGGTGACAAACGATTTCATATCGCTCATATTCCAGATGCGGCGTGTTTTGGCTGTGATTTATTCTGTACGTAATCTGTTTTCATTCTTGGTGTTTTTTGGGTACATTAAGGTTGCCTTTTTGCCTTGACACTGAAGAATAGGAACTAAATTCAGAATACCTTTTGTAGGAAAAAATGCTGGAATGCTAATTCCATATTCTAGGTTTTTTGTTGTATGCTTAAATACACATTTTATTTCTGATTCAACAAACTGATTTTGCCTGAAATGTGATATAGAATCTCTATTTTGTTCTCTACGCTTTAGTATAAAAATGAACATTTTAATTTGCGAGTTACTGGCCGAATTATCCAGGGATTTCATCTTTTTAGTAGAACCGCTTGTTCTGCAATTAAATTGCCAATATTAGAAGTTAAAAAAATTAACTCGAGCTAGAAATTTGTTAGTAATAAACAGGCAAAAAAAAAAAATCAAAATTTGATCAAAATTCTTATGGGATATGTTTAACTTCCGTATATTCAATTTGTGCAAACAAAATTTGAATGAAATGGGAGAAATAATTAAATCAGTGTATCTCAAACTGTGGGGCTCGGTAACCCAGCGAGGGGGGCGCGAGCATATTGAAAATAAAAGGTTTAAAAAACAATATTTTGAAATGAAGAAAAACAAAATGCTTTCTGACATAATGAAAAATGCACATTTACACTGATATAATTTATATATATCATCTGGGGATCATCAAAAATAAAAGATTCCACTTCAAACGCTCATTAGCTATCTTTTACCTTATAACCAAATAAAAAAAGACATTTTATTTGCTTTACTGTAATCCCACGATGAGAGATTTTCTTATTACGTTTCTCTTAACCCCTAAAATACTACTTTTGACTATCATTTATTTGACATTCAAACTTACTGGTATGTTTCACTCCATCTCTTTTTCTTTTAGGAAAGTTGTAAATAATATTTTTCTGTTGCTTTTTTTCCATGTGAATGAGTTATATGATATATGGATAAGCATATTGAGCACTTTGAAGGATTATTTGGCCAAGATTTATTTTTATGAGTAATCTGAAACATATAATGTTTAACGAACATTTTTTTACGTAATTCTTTTTTAGAGGTAATATCCATATGTTTTATTGAATACACTTTTAACACGGGATCGGTCACGCGATGCGCAGAGTCATCTCATGCTCACGAAATGGTTAATTCTTGGAAAACTGTTTATTTGTTATCAATGACCTTGACAGAGTATCCTCCAATATGGCAGTCTTAATGGGAACATAAATGAATTTATCACATTTCGCCCTCTTTTTTTTTGGAGAGTTGCAAACGTTTTTTTTTACAATCAAATTACCAGTTTTGATCGAGTTTCCTGCGCGAGCACTTTTGTTCAAAAATATTTTCTATGAACATGCTACACTTTCCCCAATGAACAGTTTTGTGGTTTTGATTGCTGTGTTGTACGACTTATTATGGTTTATAAAAGTAAATGAGAAGAATATTAAAAAAAAAAAAAAATGGGCATCTGTGATCTCTATTGAAGTAAGTTGAAACTGATCAAGCAATTGAAGAACCTGCTTAAATAATGCATATTAATCAAGATATCGAAAGTAAATATGATAAAAGCGACAGACATGAAACGTTTGAGTTGAATTGAAATTTTCAAATGCTGCCTAAAGAACTCTATGAAGAAAACTATGAAGCCATAAATGTAGCACTTCGCCTTGTCTAAAAGACACAAGGAAGAAAAAGTTAAAATGCTATTTGTAGGTCATCAAACGACAGCAAAACTACAATAACGTGAGCAAAATATGGCAGTTTTGCTGGAAAATAACGTTCCTGTATTGTTAGCGAAAAGTGTCTGTGATTTATGTCCTTTATTAAGGGCACGCAGATTTGGAACATTTTTTTTAGTTTTATTGGATTTTTTCTCAAATTATCAAAGAAAAATTGAAAAGTCCTTGAAAGTAGGTAAGTATATTTTCTCTTAGTTAAATTATTCTTTGAAATTGTGATTTTTATCGTGTATAGTAAAAATAATTATAAAATAAATTATAGTTTAAAAACAAACTAAAAAACACGCTTTTATAGTGAATCGAACTAAAAAGTAAAAAAAATAAAAATATATATTACTTAAAAGTAACATATACAAAATTTAATACTTATCTTGTTAATTTGTACGGTTTATAATTATGATCGTATTGTAGCTTTAGCGCCAAAGTGCATTATTATTGCATTCAATACATTATTATTTCGGGGGAGACGATAAAAATTATGATTGAAAATTGGGTCGCCAGTAGTGAAAGTTTGAGAACCACTGAATTAAATGAAATACTCAAAATAATTGCGATTCTCAGCAATATTAAAATTGTTTGACGCCAAAACATGCGAAAAAATTAATAAGAAATATAATAATTTGAATGTTTCTTGAGACAAAAATGATGACCTCGCTATCGTTATAAAATTTTAGATATTTTGGAGTTATTTTCTCTTAAATTTCTTTGATTTCTGATTATATATAAAATGAAGTAATATATCAGTGGATAAGCAGGAAAAGATTTAATTTTTTTACTTGGGTTTTTCTATATTTTGATGAAAAGTCTTAAAATAAATATTTTATATTGTTGTAATATAATCGTTGAAAGTTCTGCTTCCTGTGCATTAACACGAAGTGAAGTTTTCACTTTATATATCACTACAGAAACCTATCACCCATCCGGTATAGTGGTTAGCGACGCTGACTGCTGTGCCGTTGGGCCTGCGTTCAAATTCCGGAGAAGGCATGGATGTTTGTAAATGTATAGTACCTTCACGGCATGGGGGTACTTTAAATAGCTGTTGAGGCGCTAGTCCTCTCGTGAGGTTGGTGGAAGGGAAAGAGGTGGGAGGCCCCTGAACACCACCAGGGTGTTCTCCCTCAAAATTGATGTGAAACCGAGCTAAATCGTTCTTTCACCTGTATGGTGCTTAAAGCTACTCCTAACGACAAGTGTTACTTAGCCCTTTACCATGAGGAATTTCGTGGGCTTTGATCTAGTCTTTGCCGACTAGGTAGCATTAGTAACAACAACAAAATCTGCATTTTCTTGAATGATTAAACATTTTAAGGACAACATAGCACACTTCGTAACTGTGTATTAAAAATGATGAATTTTTATTTTGTTCGAAAACGTGTAAAAAGGTTCTTATTGTTTTTAACTTAAAGAGAGAACATGCGATTCTTAATAACACAGACCTGCAATGAAAAAAATACAAGGGAATTGATAGCTGAACTTCATGTATTTTTTTATGCTCATTTCAAAAATAATGAAAAATTTCTGTTACGTCACATTTTCTAGAAAAGTTCACTTTTACTTGGATTTTTATGAACATTTACCAAATTTTTTTTCAACGTTAACTTTTTTTTCTCCGTTACTGACTTTCATTTTGCCGCGGTGAAATCCATAGAAAACCATTAGATCATCTTCAAATTTATGATCAGTTAGCGAAGAACAGAGTGGAAGGTTCCACCAAGAGGTATGGATCGCAAATTTCAAGGAAGATGGGACGAGAATAACCATTTACTGTCAGGTGTTAACACGAGATAAAACTAAGATTGAACTGAATGGATGGGCAGTCCCATCATTAGTGTATAAGGGTCAAAAGGAAGATATTAGCCATAGTCAATACAAATCTAATTTATTAACAATTCTCAACAACATCACAAATATCAACAACCCAATTGATAAATATGCGAACAACAGCTAAGTAGACGAGATAATTGAAGATATAATAGTAAATTGGATCACTTACTCTTAGCATGTCCTGGCAATACGCCTTCTAAATATTTGAAGATACGTTCTAGTTTAATCTAGTTTAAACCGACATTAATCCATTTAAACAGCAAATTGACCAAATCGTCAATCTTAATACTAGTCAAATAATCTACGAAGTGCTCTCGATTAGCTTTACGTTAATCACTACTTGCTATCCTGTTAGCTTCTAACCTCTCTCCCTTCGAGCTTGAGAACTATTACGCCTTGATTGAATAAATCGCGTCTTCTTTAGAAGAAGAAAGTTTTCAATGGAATAATATTTAAAGAAACATTATTCCCCAAGAGGATTAGTTTGAAGAACGTGAATAGACCCGTTACAGAACATAAAAGAAGAACGTGAAAGAGATGTTTCAAAAGAAAATATACGTACTTAATAGAATTTTTATTTTGCTTTTTGCGCAGTTCAAAAGCTGATTCAAACTTTCATGTACACAGACAAAATATTTGCTTCTCTTAGTCAATCGTCTATTTCATGTGTTACCTTAAATAAAACAAATAAAAAAGATATATTATGTGATTTTCTTCTAGAAACCGACCCTAATTGAATATAAAAACTTAAAACCAAATTGAACTTTTTGTTTTCCTCTCGACCCGACCCAACTCGGGAGATCTGGAAACAGCAGTTTTCATGCATTTACTGAAAATTCAATGTGCCTCTCCAAGAATCGATATTTATATATATTTAACTGCATAAAACCCACTGTTGCCAACTAATTCAAGCTAAATTGTTCGCGAGAATTCCTCTTCAAATAGGATTTTAGCAAAAATATGGATATCAATTTTACAAAAACTCTTGACATGGTGGGGAAAAAATGGAGAGGTCATTTTTTAAATCAGCCTAGCAAGTAACATCACCCCAAAAGCTTCTTTTGTATTTTTCAAAAACTTCAATATTTCAAGCCCGTGTAATTGGCTAGTTGATTGATTGCTAATTAACAAAGCACTTAGAAACTACGTGCCAATATTGGAGCAAAGCGCAAGTTGACCGAAATCACCCTAAAGTCTGTTTAGATCTACAAACTAGCCATCTGGGAAACAATCACCTCCGCGGTCAGTTTTATAGAGAAAAAAAATTACAGGCAAGATTCAATTAGACCTGTTAAATCATCTCTTCACATTAATTGCATAATTCAGGAGTTCCAGAATACGTAGTACAAAGGAATAATGAAGAAAAAACGAACACTTCCATATCAGCTTCAATGATAAGATTGGCGGTGGACTTCTTAATTTTGGACCCCCGTAAGGTGATGACTCCTGAGCTGGTACCTCTCACTTCAGACTTTCTCTCCACATCAACGTGAGGATATCTTAACAGATTTAACGTACATCAGTATCAGAAATGCGTATGAGTGCAATATCATTACGGGTCATCAGAAGTGCATCGGGACACAAACCCACAATTCCACTGAAGAAGCATCAGCCATGAGTTTGTGATTGTCTCGGCTATTGTCTAAATTTTTCTATCAGTTTTTTTAATTCGCTAGGCTTAAAATTTGTTTTTAAAATTTTTACTAGTCATTTCGTCAGCTTCAATTCAATTAAATAATCACTCCCTGAAATCATCTGTTATTTGGAGAGGCGAACTGCCGACTATTCATTGAAAGATTTCATGATGAAAATTTATGTGTCCCTAAATAAAAAACATTCAGCAATACCTCTATACCAAGGGAATTTCAGACATAAAGTTCCTAAAAGACATCTTGAATAACTTCATTGCTCTATTTCTTAAATAAATTAATAAATTCTAATTTTACCTTAAAAAAACATAAAATTTTAAGGCATATCCCTTTATACTTCAGAAACTTTCGTCACGAAATCAATTTTCTTTTTACTAAACTTAATACAAAAAGTAAGAAATTTTTACTTTCATATCCTTCAATCATTAATAATTATAACTGTATATTATCCTCGAATTCGTGCTTAGTTAAAAAAATACCTCTTTTACTTTCCTAAAAAAGAAATCTAAGGTGCAAAATACTTATTGATAAATTTTTGAGAAGGAAGAATTTTTTTTCTCGTGCATTCGGCGATGTACTCTAATAAATCTGTGCAGTCATCGCAGGAAACATTAATCACTTACTAATCATGAAATTGCGTGACAGCATAAACAACTTTATTCCCAAAAACTTTCTCTGGAAATTCGGGTAAAGATAATAGATATTTTCAACTAAGAACAGCAGCATGCAATCTTGTTACAAAGGAGACGGGAAAAAATTTGCGTGCAGTGACTGAAATTTTGAATTTCATGTGCAATGGGGACTCATTTATAACTCCATCGTCTCAGATTTAACTGTGAATGTAGATGACAATTCTTAGTATAGTCATAGACTTGATGGAGTTGAATAAACTTTATAACAGTATTAATCTTGTTTTGAGAATTAAGTTGTTTAGAGAACTTGTATGTATACTGTTCGCTCTTGTTTTTGTTCTGTAGTTTTATAAGCCACCAAGGGACTATCATTTTACCAACTATATAGTTAAATGAACCCTAATTTCACAAATGCCTGTTTACATAATTTTCTAAAATATGCTACATTAGTTTTAAATTAATGTTATAATTTATTTATAATACATTAAAGTATAAAACTGGTCTAATAATTGAGAATTTTTTTTATGAGTCGTCTGATAGACTGGGTTGCGACTTAAGACTTCTTGATGCCCTGGTCTCCTATCTCTACCTTCTACCCTTTTAAGTACATAGCGTATGTTGTCAAATATTCGTAAAGATAAACGTGCGTGGCTCACAAGCCTAGACTCAGCCGACTGAGGTCTTTTGATCAAAGGAATATGGATGGTATTTGGTTGTAAGACTAGGCCCAGAGACGTGGACGACGGCATGGCAAAGTAATGCAGATTTGCCACTGTTGCCATTTGGCATATACTACGAAATTCCCAATTTTTCAGAAAATGTGTCCAGAAATAACCAAATGCTGCTTAAAATTATTCAGATTATGATCGTTTTGAGGTGAAGTCGAGAACGAGAGGAGAGCCTAGGCCCAGTTGTCTCATGCTTTAAAATGTTCCCGAGATTGTTATCTCTTAGGACGGTTATACTGACTTTTGGATACGTGCAATTGCACTGCTTTGACAGCTGTAAAATATCGAAACGAGATCCTTGCTCCATGCGTCACCCTATATTGCTGTTTTTCCTGCTGTAATACACTGCTTAGGGGAAAATTGAGTTTTATAGGGAAAGTTTGCTTCCCAGAGTGAGAAGTGGTCCCCCTGAAGATGTGACCAGGTTTACCAGACTGGCGCCTTTATCATCCTTGACGACAAATTTGGCGAAAAGGGATATAGCGAATGAACCCTCAAAAAGTCTCCGCGTTCGACCCTTCTAGAAATTTCCAAGAGGCTATATGAAAGATCTTTGAGACGAAGGCCGAGTCCGTTGAGATCAGAGCTCAGTCTTGTGCATCAACTGCAATAACAGAGAAAGACTTTATCTACTTGAGCTCCTACTAGTGGAACTGTTCTAGAAAGCCTTTTCTGGAAGGTTGTAAAGCTTGTTCATATCTAGTGCGCACTTTCGACTACTGTAAATAATGTGTTATAATAATTCTTTATGTATTCTTTGTAAGTTTATTTGTGTGTCTTCGTGTAGTTATCTATTTTGTCCACCGATAAATCTATTATTATTCAAATAATTGGAGTCTTCAGCGTTATTTCCCCCTCTCCCATTTGCAACAATATACTGCTTCCATTGGAGAAGGATTCGTCCCCGAGCTAAGCTTTTTGATAAAAATCTTGAAAATCAAAGTTTGAAGCAAATGGAATGACCAATTCAATCTCCGTACAATCATCTACTACAATCTCTATGGGCTTACCTTAGCAAACAAATGGCTGTCGAGATCTTTAAATTAGCTGGAATAAGAGTTCTTCATAAATTATTTCTCCATTCCAGAGTACAACTTGATTGGGGTAGTATGCATAGGAGCGGACACATTTTTTTTTACCCATTCTTTACAACCCATTTATTTATATTTTTCCCTTAAAACTCTCGTTTTTTTTTTTAATTAAATGGAGAGATTTTTAACTACAGTTTGTTATTTGTAAATGATGTTTGATGAACTTATGCGAAATTTGATAAGTAACCTTTTAATCTTTTCGTCCCTAATATTATCTTAACTAGATGGTGCTTGTGGGTACTGATCGGGACGAAAGAGTTGCAGCGTAATTCTTCTTAATTTGGTGTATTTATGTTTGATTTAAAATTCACCAAACCGGTAGAAATTGGTTGTTTGAACACTGATTGAGTAGACACAAGAAGGTCTTGGAAGAGGTTAATGTATTTATGAGAGAGAAATTGCTGTACTTTCCCCAAACATATTTTTGATGCATGTTCTAATTTAAGAATGGTCGCTGTAGCCTACAGGTCTTGAACTTGTAGTCGGTGTGACCTGAGTTTAAAACCTTGTGCCTCTGAAAGACCGCCGTGTAGAAGGGGCCGACGCCCGTTAAAACTGTCAAGGCTTAATGTCCTCTTTTTGTCGTGGTGTGGAAATTCGAAGGGGGTTGCCACCTCACAGTTATCAACGTTCAAAATTAAGAGGTCCGTCACCACTAGCCCTCGTGTTGCTTTTTAGTGAAACGTTAATAAGCCCTCACTCTCTGTACCCCACGTAAACAAATTTTTTTTATGCATTTTGCTAATTTAAGAATATAAATAGGGAATCTTGAAATTTTAATCGTGTTTTGTAGTTATCAGAAAAAAAAAGAAGAAAAAAACACCAGAAATTTTCTACGGTGGAAAATCCCGTAAAATTTGAATTAGGAGACAGAAAACACACTTTTAAGGAGCTTCACAACAGAACTTTACCTCTGATCACAGCTAAAGCTACTCTGTGCTTGAAAAGGCATTTAATTTAATAAATAGAAAGAAATTGTATGATGTAATTGTTGATGGAAGAATATGCTCACTTTTTATGTTACAAGGAATGAGCAATTTTTAAGAGAACAATCACATTTTTCGAATCGATACAATATTTCATTACTGATCAATGATATTTAAAATACAAATAAATGTGATAAACATAAAATATTTTGAGTATATATTTTTGTTCCGAAAAAATAATTCATCGATGTTATGAAATGATCTCCAATAACCGAATTTTTAAGTTTTTAAATTTCAGTTACAACGTTAGAAATGTTACAAAAAAAAATCGTTCTCTCACTAAGCCTAAAAATCCTTCTTTACATTATAAAAATAACTTAATTTGAAACAGCTCATCAGCAAACCAGGATTTCCATATCTATAGGTAAATCTTAATATGCTTGAGGAATTGTCGATTATCATTCGGTCAGCTTCTATTCTGGGAAATGAATACGCATGTTTAATTCTCCTCAATCTTTGCTTTTACCGTCGTACAACACTGTTAACAGCACTTGACCCTCGAAAACAAATTGTGACACACTTCTTGTGATCAAAACGGTTATCAAAATTCTCTTTAAAACTTGATGACAGATTGATATTTCATTTAAACTTTTATTTCCGGGTTTGGCATCTCAAGTTTAACTATTATCAACATGGTTAGAAGAAGATTGATGGACAAAGGATTAGCTACGGGGCTTGAAGTCTCGTAATTGTTGTAAGTTTACGTCATCAGTCATAATCATCCATTCGTCAGAAATTATTTCCTCAACCTGCTTGGTGGTTTCTGTCTCATTATTCAAATTTAAATGTTTTGCTCACTTCAACAGAATTCGAAAAGAGCAAAATTGCTTTATAACCTAGAAGCAAATCTATAATTCATTTCGTTCTTTGATTCTTTTGAATAGTAACACTAAACATCGAAATTCTGTTTGTGCGATGTGTAACTTAAATTCTACATTTTTTTTTCTTCTTGAGAATGATGTATGAAATCAGAACGAAATAAAAAGAATACATCATTGCTTGTGTCTGCTTTTATTAGTAGTGAAAACTATGTTTTTATAAATTGTTCATTGAAAAGTTTTGCAAAGCACAGTTTTAGTTTTCAAGGTGCCATATATATATATATATATATATATATATATATATATATATATATATATATATATATATATATATATATATATATATATATATATATATATATATATATATATTTAAATATATATAATTTAATCACAACTTAATAATCAATTAAAAAATTGAGATTATATAAATCTTATAACATTAAATCCCACTTCCAAATATCAATGGCGAATATAGAAAATAAAATTCCAACGTTTCCAAACAAAATTAAAAAATTATAAAATAAAAATTTATAAAATATCCAAGTGCAACCTCGGACTTAGGACCGATAAGTGGGATTAAACTAGTTTGATGGCGCCAACCTTCCCCCTATTGCAACTTGGTAAGTTAATCGGCAAATATCCAATTCTCAAAAATTTAAAAATTAAAATTAAAAAAATTAAAATTAAACCATTAAACTCTTGAAAAATTAAACTATTCGCCATCGCATTCCGAAAGATATTATAACATTAAAATATTAAAATTTTAAAACAATTAAGTGCATAATATAAGTGAACCATCGAACACCAAAAATGACTCACCCATCTTTGAAATAGTTGTATAAGTAGAAAAAATGTCTAAAATCCGAAAGTTCAAATTAAAAACTCAGTATGATCACAAATGAATAGCGTAAATCATTAAAAAACTCACCAAAGAGCATCCTATCAATAATTCAATTCACAATTTTTGAACGATTTTTCTCTAATATTTAATACAACAATTACCACTCCTATATTTTGCTCATAACTCCCACTAATGCCATGTCAATCCAAATGATTCATAATCTCACACCAGAGTTCAATCATTTGGTATTAGATGCAAATCAGATTGCATGCAAAAAAATTGCTTCATTGGTCATAAACGTTTGATTGGTCGTAAATAATTTTAAAGTGTAGTCGCGTAAATATTGGTCTATGGGTGTATTAAAATGTATCCTGTGTGTGGAATGCACATATTCTTCACAGCTGGACCACTAACAAGCTGACTTTGTGGACCTAATGTTGTGTGGTGGATATATATATATATATTTCTTTTAAAAATGCTGAGAGTACAATTTTTAAATTTCTTTTTTTTAAGAACTTATGATAAACTGCAAAACATAAATTGATTAATTTTTCATTCATTTATTTGAGAATTTTTGCTCAATGTACTCTTTTTCTGATTGATTTTTACATTTTTTTCGTATATATTCTGTTTGCATTTTTCATTACTGACCTATTGAATCACAAAGGAGGGAAGATTGGTACCATCAAACTAATGTAAGACCACTTATATATATATATATATATATTCGATCCAAAAATCAGAAATTACTTATTAGTTCACTGGGCTATGTTGTTGTTTGTTAATATGCTGTTTTGTGATTGCTGTATTTTTTTTATTTATTCTTCCCTGCTTTTAGAAGTATTTTATATTATATTTTTCGTTCATATATATATATATATAGCAGGTTTGGATTAATTAACAGATAGCTTGATTATTGGTAGTACAGAGGCAAGAGACTTCAATTATATGTACTTTTAGGATTGAATATCTTCCACACAAAAAATCCTAATAATTAGGATATTTGTTAGGTTAAAAGTTAATATGAATTAGCTTTTAACCTAATCTTCTGAGCTTCCTTACCGCTTTTAAATCTACCAATGAAAAGAACTACCAGTTTTGTTTTTTTTTAAGAAATCTTACATTTGCTTATTGCCTATGAAATCACATTTCTAGTAAATTTGAAATCAATTTTAATTAAACTGCATGTAGCAAAAAAGAAACAAAGTAAACAGTACATAAGAAAGAAATTGAAGTGTAGTCTGTAAAAAATAACGAATATAATAAGATTTTTTTCATAAGCGTCAAGCTCAGTGGAGGGATGAAGGTTAGCCAACCGGAGTGGTTAATGGGATCGACCGAAAATGTCCCCACGATCGACGGTTGGCGTTCTCTGTTTTAGACCAATATAATTTTATAAAATATTTCATATACCTCTTAAAGTAGACAATGTATTAATATGTGCTCATATTTTAGTACAGTTTTAAGGGCAGTTGTGACCATCGATGCGTTTTAATTATGGATATAAAGACCTTTGTCATTTATACACGTGTCAACATGAACCTTTAAATGTCAAATAGGAACGAGATTCAAAAGAACTGCAAGAATATTTGTTAATTTTTATGTCAAATAAATATATAAAATTTGAATTGAAAAATGTCTAATTAAAGTGAATGTGATTTCTTAGATGTTTAGGTTGATAAATCGAAGCTAAAGCTATACAGCTAAATATTGGAAATGTCTGGTTTCTATTTTGTTTGCAATGGCAGTTACGAAAGAGTATAATTTCTATTTCAATATCATTTAAATGCTCATTAAGACCTTTTGACTTTCAATATTTTTCTTTTGAACAAGAGAAATCTGGGAGAGTTTAAATCTCCCAGCCTATGCGCACTAGCTACCTTTCGTTTGGCTACGACGCATGACTGTTTATATGCTCATTTTCACAGATTCCAAATAGTTGCAATGGTCCAAATAGTCTCCCCTCTGTTGCTCGTTATCTCTCCGTCTACTCAACGCTGTCACAGAACAATGTTTTCTCAAGATACTGGGAGGCTTATTTTAATCTTTTATATATTATCCTTCTCATTTTTTAATGTAATTATTCTTTGTAAAGATTTTTCAGGGTCCATTTTTGCACTGAGCATTCTATACATAATATTTTTTAAATCTTGGATCTCTGCATGTTATTACTTGTCTCTGTATTGCCAACTGCATTAGAAATATATAAGGTAATTCGTGTTCGCAGGGCAAGATGCCAGTTTCTAAACAGTACTTTTATGCGTCGATAGAGGGCAATTTTGAGCCAGTGTTGTGAAGAATCTGGTCCGACATTGAGTGTGGCTTGTGAATTTATCTGAATTAATCGTCTTTAATCGGCCTTACTATTAGATCTTTCAAACATTTTGAGTAGTAAGTACGTTCCTCATATTTAAAGTCCACAAACGTTCTTATTATTTTTAATGAGATATTAGCAAAATAAGTGAGTTACGCATAATGTTACACATACGATGCAGGCAGAAATGGCTATAACAATGCAGTAAAAAGGAAATAAGTGTGTGTGGCATCTTCCCCCTATACTTGGGGGAAGATACCACATGGTTCAGAAATAAATGAAATGAACTTTCAATTTTTTTTTCATTTTATAACACTGTATATTATCGTACAAAATACAACCACAATTAATAATTAGGCTGTGAGGATGACACAGGGGATCTCCATAGGACGAATATGTGCAAGACTGAAATTGACTACTACTTCAGTCTGCTGTAGACCGTTCTGCAGGAAAATTCGTTTTTAGCAAACTAATTATGAAAGAGTTTAATTTTTTCGTTTTTCTGTACTTATTGTTATTTCACATTTAATTTGGTAATGTTTGTCTTATTATTATTTTTTAATTTACTGTGGTGTTGGATCTTACTCCATGACTGGTGGCATCTTCCCCTATATATGGGGGAAGATGTCAGAATTAAATGTATTTCTTTAACATTAAATTTCTTATTTATTTTCATACTAAGAAGAGAATTAACTTATATACATAACCAATTAAATATTGAAAAATAAGGTGTATTTTTTTTTCATGGTCTTGTCATTTCAATTTTCAATGTACTAATCGAAAAATCTTTAACAGGTGCTGTGGCGTTCTCCCAAATTATCTTATATTTAATTTTAAATAAAATTAAATTATTGCTAAATATCCCTCCCCCCCATTTCTATAAGTAAGAGTTCTAAATAGAAATAGCTGTTTCTTAACAAGCATGATTTATTACCATGCATAAAAACCTTATTGCTTGCAATTTCTTCAGCATTGAGATTCGAATTTTTTTGGTAAGTGTGTAATCCATGACTGGGCAATAATATTTTTTTTGCGGGGAAAAAATGCCAAAGATTTTTTTCACAGAATTGGAATTTTTATTTAAAAAAAACAACCCTATAGTTAATGACAGAGAAGGTCTCAGGTCCATCACCCCTGTTAAAGTGCATCATTAAAACAACAAAAACCAAACTATTGATGCCCAAATGTCCCTTGTTACAACCCTCCAATCCTTGCACCTTAAGACACGCCACTTGGGGCCAGTTACAGCCACTAAAACACTCCTGACGATGAAAAGTGGGTAGGCCAGGCCTTTAAAAAAACTTTTTTTTTCAAACCCATTCCTCAAGCATTTCCTTGTTGGAAAGAAGAGGCAGCTATGCGTGCGGATGAAGGCGTATTGCCAATTGCAGTCTCATAAAAAAAGGATTAAATCTGCTCTTTCGTAATTACGGGGTAGGCGAATCCCAAAACATATGCTTTAAGTTTTATTTTCAATTTTCCATCTCCTCCCGAATGCTAATAAAACCTTCATTATCTTGTCATTAAATGTTATCGCTGTAAGAGTACAGTAATCTGGCTTTGAATTGTGTGGGTATCTTTTTTCTGATATGCATACTATGGTCAACTTGTTAGCAACAAGTTTAGTGTGGTCAGTTCCTTCAATTTAAGTTCCTCCCCCTCTCTAAATGGAATGCTTCTTCCTTTGGAACATGCATGAGAGTTTATATTTTAGATTACCTTCTTTTTAAGGGGTGCCTTATATAGATTCAATGCTGTCAGGTTAATTGATTGATAATGATATTGATTTGGAAGTTAAGTAAGGTAAAGATACTAGTTATCGAGACATTGCATGATTATTTAATAATTAGGTGCCACAAAGTAAATAGGAGATATCTATGTGTGGTTTTGTAATATGTTTCAAGAAATACGTGGAAATTGAGGGTTTTGATGATTGTCGAAGCTACCGAATAAAAATACAACAGACGTGATTGGTTGGTTAAATTTAATTTGTTTCTGGAAGAGTTTCCTAAGATCAGAGGTTAAAATTGCTTCATTTTTTGAAAGAAACAAAGTATAGCTTTTCTATGTGCTAAACTAAGCCATGTAGTTCTATCGGATTCGAAGGTGGGACATGCACGAAATAGGTAAAAAATTCAGTACAGTTATTTTTTTGTTTTCATTTTAAAATTTTCAATTTTTTGCTCTTTAGGTTTCGTTTAATTTTATGTTCAGGTTTACTTTACTATGTCTCTCTCGAGAATTTATAAGAATTCTCAACTTGAGGTGTAACAGAAGAAAGTCTTGATTTAGAAGGAACAATAATTATTGCAAGTGGTCATTAAAAGGATTCATTAACTAGTTATTGAATTCTAACTTGAACACGATGAATTTAATATTAATTCAATATCAATTTTACTCAGAGAAGTGTTATCACATCTTCTCACGACACAAATTTATCTTATCCCATTTATCCTCTCGATTTTGTATCTGAGAAGAGTTATTATACATAAAACTAAAAGATTCAGTTCACTCTCTCAGATTCTTAACCTAGTTACATTAGCCAACTTAAAAAATGGAGTCATATACTACACGTAACAACGAATTTAAGATCAATTTTTGCCCTTTTAATTAGTAAACTGCTTTTTTCTTTTATATTTTTCATAATAGAACAAGCTACTATACAAAAATATAAGTGTATTAGAGTTATCAGTTAGAATTGAAAAATATTTGAAATTAAATTCAAATATAAGAGTAATACAATGACTAGCAAGGAAATGTGTGATTTTATAATTTCACACCATTCCTTGCTGGTCATGATACTTTAAAAGTGTATCTCAGTAGATTTAACCTGTACCCTTCCAAACTTTGTGACAGCAATGTGACTTGGAAGCAAAGTGTTGAACATATAATCCCTTTTTGTTCAAAATTTAAGAAAGCAAATGCTTGAGAGTAGAACTGCGTGATCTTAAAATTAACTGGCCTCCTAATTTTTTTCAACTTGCTTTTAGTAAAGCTTCGTTCACTATTTCGTATCTTCACTGATTTGATTTTGTAATTTTTGTAACTTATTCATTTGTCTGTTTTTGCAACTTCATTGTATTGGTTTTGTTATGTAATTGTTTTACTTAGCAATGCATTGTCTTTGTAGCTTAATTATTTTTATTTCATTATTTCGTTACTTTTGTTTTGTTACTCACGTTTTATTTTATTTATCTTATTTTGTTTATTTTATTTACTTCTATAAGCCCCATGTGATATTTGTGAGGTACGTGAATTAATTTAACTGTCTTGAATATAAGATAATACATGGATGCATGCGTTAATCATAAACGTACTTCATTGATATTCTGTCAAGTTCAAATAAGTTTATCATAAAAATATATTTGAAAACCTTTTTTCTTTAATCTTTCCAATATTTAAGTGTAATCTTAATTGAGTACTGATATAGTGTTTCATAAATATTATGGTTTAAAACAAAACTCGTTAAATCAAAATGATTTCTCAATGCAAATTAAAGTAATAAAATTTAAAATTTTGTTTTTTAATCCAAAATTACTTTTCTGTCGAAAATTTTTTCAAGAAACACACACACACTCTACTAACAAGAGATAAACCATCCATCCCATTCGAAAAACACATCGACAGGAGGAAAATCACACAATGAAGGACACTTGAGCAACCGAGATTAAAAATTATAAAATGAATGCTGCAGTATTATAAACATTGCTGACTTAGGACAGCTAATACATAAAATAATTTATATATATATATAAATTTTTATGACTACTTATCAACACAGCTGAAAATTTAGGAGAACAAATTACAAGCATTTATCACAATATTGATTATTTTATTTTTAGTGAATTATATACCTAATATATAATTAGCATTTTATTGATTACTTATTCATAGTTTATCTTTTACTCATAATTTATTGCTTATTTTTTACTTTACTTACTTATTGAAAATTTTCTTTTCGGTTATTTATTGCTTATTACTTATTTAATGATTGCTTATTCCTTATTAATTTACTTACTACCCATTTATTTCTTTTTTTACCCTTTATTATTTTGTAAATAACAATTTTTATCACATTTTTTAGCCGCAGGAGATAAATTAGTGCTAAGATTAAAGAAAAATATTTTAAATATTTCCGTACTTTTGCAGGAACTTTTTTTAAAAGAACTGAATTAGAAATTAAATGAAATTCACTGATTATCAAGAAATAATTTCCGCATTCAATTAATGCTAAAGGAAATGCTAGTCTCTTAACTTAAACAGCTCAAAAAGAAAAAAAAAAGATAATTAAATACACTAATGAAGTAGAAAAACAAACACTCTTAAATTGCACCAAGTAAAATCTACATTAAAAATGCATTGTCTATGAACTCAATACAAATAAATCAGCTTCTTAATATCATCTGTTTAATTGTTCGATATCTCAAAAAGTAAAGAATATCATTCACGTCGCAGACGATATTTTATCAACAAACAGCTCCGACAGTTTCCTCGTGGAATCGACACGGCATTCCAACTTGAAGCACGTCCTACCCAACCAAACTGTATCCATCAACACAAAACCCACAAAAAGGAGGAGTCAATTAATTAAACCACGTCGGCCATTTGCAATTAAAGGAGTGACTCTGTCGGTCAATCTGGACCCCATCACCCATTCCGTCCACGAACCGGCGCTATTTGGGTAGTCCCGTACGCAGTGCCATAAACACCTGGATTACGCGGAACAACAGCTGCTGAATGTTTGATGCTTCCCGAATCGTCGGCACCCCTTTAGAGGGTTCTGAGAGGTCGAGTTTTAAAATGTCCAGGATGTGTGATAAAGACGTTTGAAATAGTACTGAAGAAAGAGATATTAATGGGTTTTAGTCACTTAGGTAAATTAGAGGCTCAAATCCTATAAAAAAAGTCAAAAGTGGAGTGCCTAACTAACAAAAATCGTTTGAGGTTATTTTAGAAGTGAACATTTGCCTATATACCCAGGAAAAAAGAATTCCATTTTTTATGTTTAAGAGGAAACGTTAGACAGAATTTCTAAAGCTCTCTTAATTTTTGGTGCGTACTTTCATGAAATTAAATCCAATAAACATTATTGTTTACAGCGTCTTCAAAGATTTTTAGAAAATTTTTTATTGTTTCTTGTGTTTTTAAAAATGTTCACCATTTTTCTTACATTTAAAATTTTTAAACAAAAAATTAATAGGAGGTTTTTAAATTCAAACTTAAATAGATAAAAAAAAATCAAATTTTAAATCCATTTTTTTTTTCCTTTAAAAAAAGAAACGTCGGCTCTTTTTGAATTTTCAAGATAATGCAGAATTTGTACGCGATTTTTCATATTACGCCATAACTAAGAAATACCTTTTTCAGGTGATTGCAAATGTGTGAAATGACAATTTTTGACACCCTGTGACATATGTTTTAAAATCTTAAAAATGATTTTTTTTTCAATCTACATGAAATAGATATAAATACATGGCTTTCAAAAAAAAATTTGTACGTTTTTGTAATAAAAGAATAAACGAATAGCTCTCAAAATTATACTTTTAAAAAGAATGCTTAACTATTTACATGATATTTCAAGAAAGAATCTAGATAATTTTAAGAAATCTTCAGGAACTGTTTTTGTATATCGTTTTTAATAAAATGATCCGAAGGTTTTGATATAGATTAAATATTCTCTGATTCAGGATTATCTTTATAATGAAAAAGTAGCTAAAACGTAAGTATTAGAATGTACATAATTGCCTGTATTTAGCATTGCCTTTTTAATATTTCTTCTAATCTTTTGGTCATTTCAAAAATTAAAGTCATCTATGAATTGTATGTATAAAATAATTCAGACAATTACGTCAAATCCTTCCAAACAATGTTAACAGGCTTGATTAGAATTCACAAAAATTTCTCCAAAATCGATCCGTTTATCGGAAAATACAATATTTATGTTAAAAAATCTTTTATGAGTATTTATTTTTTTCTATTGTTCCTCCTAATATGTACCCAAACACTTAAAAAGTAGTCCCCAGAACATAGACAGTACCCTTTAAATTTTCCTGGTATTCCTTAAAAATTTATTTAAAAAAACTATTTCTCTCTCAAATTTAAAAACACACGAAAAAAATTTCATATGTGAAATTTGGAAACAATCAAAACGCGGGGAAACAATTAAAAATGCCAGGTCCTTTTAACCCCAAAAAGGCTCTAAATGACCGAAAAAAACATCTATTGAATAATTTATCTTGGAGATTGTTGATTAGTTTTAATATTTTTCGTAAATAATTACTATTATTTACAAATTTAGTGGTTTGAGGTTTGTTTCTTAAAACGTTTTGAAGTTCGTATCCTATAAACACTATTTAATAATTTTTAACAGAATTGCTCTATGTTTAAAATATAAAAATATACACAAAAATTCAAAAATTCTACAAATTAGAATTTTTATTATTTTTTTTTCAAACTATTTAGAACAGTCTTGTTTTACTTGGAAGATTTAATGGTTTTATAAATATAATCTACCAAAA